>JAXRKP010000737.1:192500-228834 GCA_037039925.1 Doris montereyensis
TGTCCGGGTCTAACTTGGTTGCTTTTTCGCCACTGGTTTTTCCCGTTTCGTTCTTTCAAACCGCTTTGTTCTACCCGCTACCATCATCCCCAACCTCTACACTTTCGTTTGTTTCATAGGTAATATAGAAGAAGGAAGTTAATCAATGCTGTAAATACCAACAAAGTTGGTGCCTTTAGTCTTTCCTTCCTTTTTACCCCCTCCCCTCGTTCTTTTTATGTTAGCGCCATGTCAATTTTACCACCAAAATTGTTTTATTTTTCCTCATGGCAGACGCCATTGTCCAACCCACATCCTCTGCATTTTAAAGGGCCATTACGATTATCCTTCATGCGTTCGTCTGGACCAGTAAATTGACACCTTATTCAACTTTACTGTGATTAAAATTAAATTACGTTCTCCTTTCTGTGGAACGATATTCTCATCCTACATCAAAGGTAGCAGTCATGACGTCCCATGTTAACTTCATTGTCTGTGTTTCCTTACAAAATGTACCCTGGGTTTCAGTTTTCTTTGTCTTTTAGACTTTCACACTCAAACACTCACTTCTCGTCTCTGTTAATCTTACCCCCCCTCCCTTCAACCCGCTCGCCCCACCCCATCACTCCATCCCCATACAAGTCCCTTTATTTAATATTCAATTCATATACAGGCCTTTCCCCTTACGACGAGCACTATTGTTACTTAAGGTGCTGTGGTTACGCTCATGGTCATGCTTCAATGAATCGGAAAATACGTCACGTGATGTGGATCAGTGACAGCTTTTACTAGTCTATTCCATGTTTGCATTTGAAATTTTATCCTGTTTTGGGATGTCATGATTGTGATGATCAAATGAAAACTGGAAAATTGAGTTCAGTTAGGAATGAATAATATTTTTATATTATAAAAACTCCTTGTAAAAAAATTGGTTTACTTTTATATTGACTTTTACTCGCATGCATGCACACACACGCATATACACACATACACACACACACATATACACACACACGCATACATACACACACACACACATACAAAACGAATCGAACACCCCCACCCCCACCCCCCACCCCACAAAGAAAAAACAACAACCCAACAACACAAAAAAACCCCAACAACAATTGACATAATATGTATATTCATTGCACGATGAGACGCGCACAATTATGCGTCTAGCTATTACGATGAGCTCGTATGTTGATGATGACAGAGTTATGTTCTTGGAGCACTGTAGCCACGGTTGCTGTGCATTTAACTATCATCGCCAGTGATGTCATCAGAGTCTTCATGGCGTGGGTCACAATAATATTATTTACATGAACATTTTTCTTCCGTAAATTTTGATCCTCGCAACCTGGTCCCAAATATCTTTCGAGGATGAAGGTAACAAATTAAGACATAATGAATGACCACAAAAAAACACAACAAAAAACAACCCAACGACCCCACCCTAAACCGGAAAACTCAGAAGGCTGTCGAAATTGTGTACATTATATGTCAGAATTTGATCAATTTTCATTTACATAGCGATGAGTAATAGCAAATTTTGCGCACAAAATTTCACAACCATTAGATCGGTAGGGATATGTTTAACTCTCACATGGGTTATTTTACAACATGACCTCCAAAAGACCATTTTGAGCACTGTCTAATTCTTCTCCAACTAACTAAGCAAGACATGAATGCGTCATGCTCATTCTTCATTCTCAACGGTAATGAAATTTTGGGGCGGGAATAGCAATTCGTTTTTAGCCCTTCGATGTTTATCTTTGCTGAATCGAGAACCACACAGCTGTAACGGTCAACTCAAATGAAATGCGACCTCCCCTCCCAAAGAAGTACGAATTCTGACAGACAGCGTAGCGTGTGCAGTTCAAAGGAGTTGAAGTGGCCCGTGGGTGCCAAACCTAAGACATCCCTCCAAGGGCAGTCAGAGAAAATCGACATCAAGAGAGAATTCCTTCGTAAAATCATGCGCCTAGAATTAAGTCTAAGGGACTACACCTAAGCCACCTTACTACAGGCTCAGGCCTACACCTTAGCCACCTTACTACAGGCTCAGGCCTACACCAGGATTAGCCATTTGCCATTTTAATACAGGCTCAGGCCTACACCTAAGCCATTTTAATACAGGATCAGGCCTACACCTAAGCCACTTTAATACAGGATCAGGCCTACACCTAAGCCACTTTAATACAGACAGGCCTTTAATACAGGATCAGGCCTACACCTAAGCCACTTTAATACAGGATCAGGCCTACACCTAAGCCACTTTAATACAGGATCAGGCCTACACCTAAGCCACTTTAATACAGGATCAGGCCTACACCTAAGCCACTTTAATACAGGATCAGGCCTACACCTAAGCCACCTTACTACAAGATCAGGCCTACACCTAAGCCACTTTAATACAGGATCAGGCCTACACCTAAGCCACTTTAATACAGGATCAGGCCTACACCTAAGCCACCTTACTACAAGATCAGGCCTACACCTAAGCCACTTTAATACAGGATCAGGCCTACACCTAAGCCACCTTACTACAAGATCAGGCCTACACCTAAGCCACTTTAATACAGGGTCAGGCCTACACCTTAGCCACCTTACTACAGGATCAGGCCTACACCTTAGCCACCTTACTACAAGATCAGGCCTACACCTAAGCCACTTTAATACAGGATCAGCCTACACCTAAGCCACCTTAATACAGGCTCAGGCCTACACCTAAGCCACCTTACTACAGGCTCAGAGCCACCTTACTACAGGCTCAGAACTACACCTTAGCCACCTTACTACAGGCTCAGAACTACACCTAAGCCACCTTACTACAGGCTCAGAACTACACCTTAGCCACCTTACTACAGGCTCAGGCCTACACCTTAGCCACCTTACTACAGGCTCAGGCCTACACCTTAGCCACCTTACTACAGGCTCAGAACTACACCTTAGCCACCTTACTAGGCTCAGGCTCAGGCCTACAGGCTCAGAACACCTTAGCCACCTTACTACAGGCTCAGGCCTACACCTTAGCCACCTTACTACAGGCTCAGAACTACACCTAAGCCACCTTACTACAGGCTCAGGCCTACACCATTCAGGTGAAGCAGTGGTTCGGGGACGGTGACCAAGCTCTGAGGATTCAACTCTACAACTGGTTCCTCAGCAACGTCGAGACTAACCCCGACTTCCTGGATGACATCCGGTTTAAAGTCCAATCCCGCATCTATGTATCTGGCTACGTGAACTCAAGGTCTGCAGTCTGTTGTGGGTCGAAGAAGTCGGATTTTGTGAAAGCTGCCTCATCCAGAGAAGTGTATTAATTGCCAGTTTTGACACATTTGGTTCAAATTTTCTTTATTCAATTTACATTGCGTGCATAAATGTCACATGAATTCTTTGGGCTCCCGTGTTTTTGTTAGTGAACACCCGGTATTACGTACAATATTCATGACATCAAGACATATGGTGCTATGTTTTTATGTCACCATGACCTAAATGTATAATGTTTATGTCACCATGACCTAAATGTATAATGTGCATGTCACCAAGACGTATACGCACTATATGCAGGTCATCAAGATGTAAGCATACGACATGCATGTCACTAATACGTATGCGTACAATACGCATGACATCATCAAGAGTATGATATGTACAATACGCATGATATCATCAAGAGTATGATATGTACAATACGCATGACATCATCAAGAGTATGATATGTACAATACGCATGACATCATCAAGAGTATGATATGTACAATACGCATGACATCATCAAGAGTATGATATGTACAACACGCATGTCATGAAGGCGTATGCGTACAATAAACATGCCATCAAGACGTTTGTGTACAATGTGCATGTCATCAAGACGTAAGCAAGTAGATGTTCTTATAGTTATGGTAACTTTAACATCTCCACGACCGAAAACGTATGATGATATTCGACCACTGACAATGTGCTGCAATGAACGAATCTAACCTATTAAATGTGAATCATGAAATTCTGTCATTTATCTTCCAAGCGGAAGATTTCAGCGTCCCCTTCTTGCCTCTTCCGGGGCTTGCTTTGTCTACCATCCATTGTTGCAATCACACACACACACACACACACACTCTCACACACACACGCACACACACACACGCACACACACACACGTACACACACACCTACACACACAGAGACAGATAATAAAATAAATGGAAATGCTTTGCTTACACCGCCCGTCCCTCCCCCCCACGTCCCCGCCATACGCCTGCATCTGCTGGTGATAACGACAAGAGGTACTTGGTCTCGTCGTGATCGGGGGGGGGGAGGGGTGGGGGGGGTTGGAGACAAGCGGTTATACGATTTATTTCAATTCATGAGAATAATTCATTTGAATTTATGCATGTTAGCAACCTGCTTGCACGTAACCTCGTGATCGTGATGATGATAATGCTGATGATGATACGCCGAATAGATCTGCAAGCTGTTGTCAACACAGTTCCCAATTCTCAAACCCATCCCCCCCCCCCGTCCCTCATTCCTTAAAAAAATATATTTATAAAAAAATCCACTGTGAATAATTATGATGACAACGTGATTATTGACAAAATCCGCGTGCAAGGATGTGTTTTTCGGTGGCTTTGCTCTATAATGACTTAATTAAGAGGATGGAGTCAGCGTTAAATAATAAAACGCAGACGCTGATTTTGCATTCAAAATGTCTTTCTTCTCTACCAAAATCTCTCATGAAAAAGGTTCTTTTAATAGCAACAGACACGTGTGCATTCCTCTGACTGAAATATATGATAACTAGCTCATGCATATTCTTTTCTTTACGACTACACGCTGACTATAAATAAAGTTATTCCTTTTGTAGCGATTCCTAAAAATAGACGCGCTGGGGCATTCAACTTTGAGGAACTAGAATGTTATTGCTTATTGCTCAACGCGTTTCTAAACTAATTCAATTCAAATGCTTAACAATGTTTTGATTATCAATTGAATTATTATTCTAATCTTGATTATGTGATTTCCAAGCCATTGATTGGGATGATGGTGGTGATGATTTTGATGATTATGCTTATAAATATGTTCTTATTACTTGTTATATTAATCATTATAATCTCTCATTATCATTGTTATTGTTATATTATTATTATTATTATTATTATTATTATTATTATTACTAGTATTTTTATCATTGTTCTCCTTATTATTATCATTATTATTATTATTATTTATATTATTGTTATTATTATTATTATTATTATTATTACCATTATCATTATAATTATATTATTATTATCCTTATTATCATTATTATTATTTTCAATATCATTATTATTATTATTATTATTATTATTATTATTATTATTATTATTATTATTATTATTATTATTATTATATTATTATTATTATTATTATTATTATTATTATTATTATTATTATTATTATTATTATTATTATTATTATTATTATTATTATTATTATTATTATTATTATTATTATTATTATTATTATTGTTGTTCTTCTTATTCTTGTTCTTGTTATTATTCTTGTATTGTTCTTTATTACTTGTTTATTCATTTCTTGTTCTCTTCTTGTTCTTTTTCTTGTTCTTCTTGTTCTTCTTGTTGTTCTTATTCTTGTTCTTCTTCTTCTTTATTTGTTCTTCTTCTTCTTCTTCTTCTTCTTCTTCTTTTATTCTTCTTCTTCTTCTTCTTCTTCTTCTTCTTATTCTTTGTTCTTCTTCTTCTTCTCTTCTTCTTCTTTCTTTTTCTTCTTCTTCTTCTTCTTCTTCTTCTTCTTCTTCTTCTTCTTCTTCTTCTTCTTCTTCTTCTTCTTCTTCTTCTTCTTCTTCTTCTTCTTCTTCTTCTTCTTCTTCTTCTTCTTCTTCTTCTTCTTCTTCTTCTTCTTCTTCTTCTTCTTCTTCTTCTTCTTCTTCTTCTTCTTCTTCTTCTTCTTCTTCTTCTTCTTCTTCTTCTTCTTCTTCTTCTTCTTCTTCTTCTTCTTCTTCTTCTTCTTCTTCTTCTTCTTCTTCTTCTTCTTCTTCTTCTTCTTCTTCTTCTTCTTCTTCTTCTTCTTCTTCTTCTTCTTCTTCTTCTTCTTCTTCTTCTTCTTCTTCTTCTTATCTTCTTCTTCTTCTTCTTATTCTTTATTATTAGTAGTAGTAGTAGTAGTAGTAGTAGTAGTAGTAGTAGTAGTAGTAGTAGTAGTAGTAGTAGTAGTAGTAGTAGTAGTAGTAGTAGTAGTAGTAGTAGTAGTAGTAGTAGTAGTATATTATCATATTATTATTACTACTATCATTATTATTAATATTATTATTATTATTATTATTATTATTATTATTATTATTATTATTATTATTATATAATTATTATCATTGTTATCATCATCATCATTATTATTATTATTATTATTATTATTATTATTATTATTATTATTATTATTATTATTATTATTATTATTATTATTATTATTATTATTATTATTATTATCATTATTATTATTTCGGGTAGTGGACAAGTAAGCACATGTACGGAGAGTAGATGATCCCGCCCTCCACGAGTCTCCTGTTGCCTTGCAGGCAGGTGTTGGCTGACCAAAGGCTAAGGAGTTAATCCTGAAAGAAAACAAGATGTTGTCTTGCAGGCCGGTCTTGACTGACCAAAAGCTAAGGGAGTTAACCGTGACAAAAATAACAACATGCTGCCTTGCAGGCTGGTCTTGAATGACTAAATGGGAAGTGACTTAACCCTGACAGAAAATAACAAGGACTGGTAGGGGGCCTCAATGTGGCAGCCCCACCATCTACCTAGGGTACAGTGGGCTAATCCTGCTTACCCAAAACAACCTGATTCAAAGTAATATATACAATGATATACCCGGCTTGAACTTTCGAAGACGACTCTGAAACATGGAATGTTAGGGCAATTAATGGAAAGGAGTTAGAATTAGCTGAAGAAATGGAAAAATTCAAAGTAAACATTTTGGCTATTACAGAAACAAAGAAAAAAGGACAAGGAATAGAGAATATGGGACCAAATCATACTTTAACATTCTCAGGAGTAGATGTCAAAGATAGAGTTAGAGCAGGAGTAGCCCTTCTAATGCATAAAAGGCAAGAAATGCTACTAGAAAGTTGGAAATTTTTCTGCCATGGCTATTAGATAAATATTAAACCAAAAGGAAGAGAAATTAAATTATTAATTGCTTATGGACCAAACAAGAAGATTAAGCACCTATCTATCTTTGAAAATGATTCTACAAATAGCTGCAGAGAATCTTAAACCCAAACAGAAACTAATGGTTTTAGGAGATTTAAACGCTCCAGTTAGGCAACAATGTAGAAACATCAGGATCTACTAGGTAAAGAAGGAGAGACAACAACTTCTCCAAATAGGAGAGACTAATAGACTAAATGAAAATAGCAAACACCTTTTTCCTCATAAAAATATCCACAAATATACAAGAGTAAATGAAGACAGCTGTGAAAAGTCAATGATAGACTACTTAATAGTTAGCAGCTCCCTTTTTTACAGTACATTGGATGCAAGAGTAAACAGAGGAGCTGAAATATTTAGTGATCATCACCTAGTGATTGCCAAAATGAGATTATTAACTGAAGAAAACAAACAGAAAAGGAAAAGAAGAAAGCTACTAAACTCAAAATAGAAGAACTAAATAAACCAATAGTTAAACAAATTTACCAATCCAGGATAAAAAGATTTATCAGTGAAAGACAGATGGATCTGAATGATAGCACAATAGAAGAAAAAAGTGGCAAATATAAAGAACCACTCCTCAGTTGTACTGAAGAGGTATGTGGTAGGAAGCAAATTAAAGGAGATGGGAAAAGAACAGCATGGTGGAATGAGAATGTCAAGACTAAGATCAAAGAAAAGAAGGATGCCTGGAAGAAATACTTGCAAACAAAGAGACCAGAGGATATGATAGATTACGTGAATAAAAGAACTATCGCCAAAGAGGAAGTTAGGAAAGCAAAACAAGATCAATGGGAAGAGTTTGGACAAAGACTTCAAAGAAAGCTATCAAAGAAATCAAAAGCTGTTCTGTAGAGCAATGAAGAGTGGCATGAGAAAGACCAAAGCATGCCCAATACGACAAATTAAGAAGCCAAAGGAGAAATAATGAAAGAAGACAGCGAAATCATGGAAACGTGGAGGAAATAAGACAATTAATGCCTCCAGAACATGAAACAAAGAGTACAGATCAATTATTAAGAGTAACAAATAATCAGAGGAGACAGCTGAAGATGTAGATATATCAATGGAAGAAATTCAAACAGCTATAAGAAAAGTGAAATTAGGAAAAGCTCCAGGAGCAGATCAAGTTTATCCAGAAATGATTAAAAACCAAGGGAGAGAGGAGACAAACTACTAGATGCAATATGTCAACAAGCGTGGAAGTCCAAACTTGCCATACGACTGGAAAAAGGAACGGTAATACCAATACATATGATAGATCAACTATGGAATGCTCAAACTACAGAGGGATATCACTACTTAGCGTTCCAGGAAAAGTGTATGCCAGGATTCTGGAAATAAGACTAAACAAAAAAGAGTAGAGAGATCAGATTGAAGAACATCAGAGTGAATTTAGACCAGGAAGAAGTGTACAAGATCACATATTTACAATTAGACAAATAATAGAAACATTTCTTGAGAGAAACACTGACTTGCACCTGTGTTTTATTGACTTAGAAAAGGCATTTGACACTGTGAAGAGGGATAGAACTATGGCATTCTTTAAAAGAACACAATATAAGAGCAAAAATTTAATAGAAGCCATTAATTTTTTTACAATAAACCAACATGTGCAGTGACGAGTAGCTGGAAATGTAGAATTTGATGTAGATATAGACTAAGACAGGGTTGTATTCTAAGAACTCCAGGTTTTATTTTCATCTTTATGGACTAGTGGAAATCCACCCACCCAGACCAGTGGGGGACCAGGCAGGGGGATTCTTTGCCCCATAAATGCTGTTTCTCTTGAGTAAAGTATCTGTATTGAGAAGGCAGAAAGTTTGGACCTGCCGGTCTGTAACATCGGGTTACTTGTTACCCAATGACTAAAGAAAGTCCTCCGGTCACCTGAGGAAAGCACGAGAAAACTATGAAAACAATGCTAGTAACTAGGGAAGCTTGTCCAAAATCTTAAATTGTGGTGGTTGGGGAGTTTATAACTCAAGTTAAATTCAATTGTTATATTCAATGATTAACTCAATGTTAAATTCAAGTTAGATCTCAATGTTATAGAATTTAAAATCATTTTTATATTATAACCACCTAGAAATGTTATTTCAAGTTAAACAATGAATATGTCAATGTTATATTCAATGTTATATTCAACCCTTTTTATTGTTAATCTGTTATATTCAAGTTAAATTCTACCTTAAACAATAGGGAATTCAATGTTATATTCAATGGTGCCGAAATGTTATATTCAAGTTATAATCAATGTTAAATTCAATTTAGGCAAAAATGACAACATTCAATGTTAGATCAATGTTAAAGCAGATTGTTAAATTCAATGTTAGAAACAAATAATTATTCAGATGGTTTATTTTATTGATCCAACAATGTCCATCACATACAAATGACCTCTTTTGTGGGGGTGGGGGGGGGGGAAAGGGGGGGGTCATGTGTTTGTTTCTATCGTCAGTGCTGTGCGATACTTGCAATCAGGAAGCGATGTCAGATTTCTTTTCTTTACACCTAGTTTTTCTTTTTTCTTCTTTATTCCTGACTTCTCTCCGTAGATACGTTATCGATTCCCGGCTGTTCCTAACCGCCTGCTACCAACATCAGGATCTTGGGGAGTCTATGTAGGAGAATGAAAAGTAAATGGGTATCCTCTAAACAAGAATAATCGATTTTTTTATTCGGCGATATCGGGGGTAGATGAAACACACAGAGAGAGAGAGAGAGAGAGAGAGAGAGAGAGAGAGAGAGAGAGAGAGAGAGAGAGAGAGAGAGAGAGAGAGAGAGAGAGAGAGAGAGAGAGAGAGAGAGAGAGAAAAAGAGAGAGTCAGAAAGAGACAGAGAGACAGAAAGAGAGAGAGAGAGAGAGACAGAGAGAGAGACAGAGAGAGAGAGAGAGAGAGAGAGAGAGAGAGAGAGAGAGAGAGAGAGAGAGAGAGAGAGAGAGAGAGACAGACAGACAGAGAGAGAGAGAGACAGACAGACAGACAGACAGAGAGACAGAGAGACAGAGAGATAGAGAGACAAGAAGACAGAGAAGACACAGAGAAGAGAAGAAGAAGAAGAAGAAGAAGAAGAAGAAGAAGAAGAAGAAGAAGAAGAAGAAGAAGAAGAAGAAGAAGAAGAAGAAGAAGAAGAAGAAGAAGAAGAAGAAGAAAAAGAAGAAGAAGAAGAAGAAGAAGAAGAAGAAAATACCGACCGGATCAAAACCCTTCATGCAAGTATATAGTCATGGTAGCCAATCAAAATGAGAACAGACAAAGGACATTAAGATGGTCGAGTGTTGATCTAGTCGTACATTACAGCATGAGCGATCGCACATTATAGCATCGCTTCGAGGAAAATAATGACAAGGGAAAAAAGTGGCTTGAGTAAGTGGACTATGCGGGGTAAAGAAAAGGGCAAGTGTCTATCCTTCTTCGGCAAAAACAAAAATACGAGTAGGTCGAAGTGTGGACCGCTTGGATACAGACAACAAATGTCACGTGGTTGTCAGCTTTAAGTCCGGCGATGGGCTACTTGTCATCTCTTGCCTAACTCCATGCTACTTTTCCTTCGGAAACAGAAAATGACAAGCGTATGTTATTTTGCTGCTATTGCTATCATTTTACTTTTTTGTACCACCGTTACTGCCAATAGTCATACTGTTAAAAATACAGCAGTTTATGCTCCAGCTACTTTTGTTTGTGTGTTTCATTAAAATTGTCCCTGTCCATCGTTGCAGTGATCTCAGGGGACAGGGGGCAGCAATTGAGTGGAAACTGTTTCATTGAAATTTATACAGTCCAACATATATACAGTAATCTCGGGTGAATTAAGAGAAAACAGAAATATGGATTATTTCATTAAAATTTACCCCATCGACCATTGCGGTGATCTCAGGGTGAATTAAAAGAAAACAGTAAGATAAGTGAAAGAGGGAAAGGAAAGAAGAAAGGCCTACCAGCAACACCCACCAACTGCCCACTAAGAGGAAACAACGAGATGAAAGATAAAGAAAGAAGTTGAACATACCATTAGCCCCGCAAACCGCCCACGCTACTAATACCACCACTACGATGGGTATTGCCACCACCATAATGATGATGACGAGGAGTGGTCTATCGAAAACAAGGAACCCCCTGCAGCATCGCCCAATACAGTAATCTCGGGTTGAATGGCGAGGAAACAACAAGATGATAAACAGAAGAAAAAGATGTAAGAACTACCAAGGAGCTCCAATCACCTATCGCAAGGCTGCTGATAATACCCATGGTGAATATAATAAGTGTTGTGGTGAAGGTGGTCATGAGACAACGCTGAACTGTAAATTTATAACATACATGTTATGCAAAAAGTATGTATTAGTACGTCAGTATCGCGTTTGCATAAGCTGTGTTAAGTACGCGAGTCATTCAAGATGTCCAATTACTCCTGTTTCCTCCAAGACAAGAAAACTCATCAATTTGTCACTGCATGAGACGGGACTATCAACGATGTTCAAAAAGAGTAACCTTCCATTCCGGAATAGTGCAGCTCTTCTTGTTTAATAATTGAGTGACGTTTTACTTCTCAGTTCTGAAAACGCAAGCTGTTGCATTTTGCGACGCAAGCTGTTGGATTTTGCGTCCAACACTGTAATAGCGTATATATACTTATTCTTCAAACGCTGACATGGCGGGAATATTGGATTGGGTAACTTTTCATATTATTTTGCTGACATTTTTGCAACTGTTGTCGAAAATAATTTCTCTTACTCGATTGCTTATTTTTGGAATCTACTCCACCCATCAAGTCCGGTGATTTCATAGTGAACAAAGAATTGTAACACTTGAAAGAGCCCACAAACCGCCCGCTGATGACATTTAGAAACACCACACAATTATACGATCAATAGAGAAAAATATAATCACAGAATGACACTACTCTCCTTGTTTCATTGAAATGCACATCGCCCACCATAAGCTGTGATCTCACGGTGAAAGGAAATGAGTAGGGCCTACCAGCACCGCCCACCAACCGACCACTCATGTCTATTTTACAATCTAACAGTTCTACACTGTGTAATGAATGTGAGAAGCTTTGTTTGTTTGTTTCAATGAATGTTACCCTGTCCACCATATGCGGTGTTATCAAGGTAAATTAAGATGAAACAGCATGATAAAAGATTAAAGAAAGAGAGAACAGAAAGAAGTAGGACCTACCAGTAGCAAACGCCAACCGCCCACATGTGGAAGGCAAACTTTGAGAAACAAAACAAAAACTCAGAGCCAAAACAGCTGTGTAATTGAATGCAGAAAGACATGGACGGAAGAGAACAGGGATAATATAATTATTAAGTTGTGTTAACTGAAATCCATACAACCACCGTCGTGGTCTCATGGTGGGTTAAGACGAAAAAACCAAATGTCTTATATAGAAGAATGAAGACAAAGGAGATATACAGGCAGCCACCCGCAGAGAGAGAGAGAGAGAGAGAGAGAGAGAGAGAGAGAGAGAGAGAGAGAGAGAGAGAGAGAGAGAGAGAGAGAGAGAGAGAGAGAGAGAGAGAGAGAGAGAGAGAGAGAGAGAGAGAGAGAGAGAGAGAGAGAGAGAGGGGGGGGGGTAGAGCGCAATCTTTTTTATCTTTCTTATCTCAAAAATTAAAGACTCGCGACGACTGGCCTACAACTTCAGAGAGAAAATATTAGATAATATCACTTGAAATGCACATAGTCAAGCCTTACACCATAATTTGAGTGTTTGCGGATTCATGTATATCGGATATAAACAGTGATGTTTGCATTTCATCCGTTGGACTCAGAATGATTAAGATTCTATTTTTGGACAAATTTTTCACACCGTCCATGGTGATTACAAGTCTGTATATTAGACTGTGCCTCCTGCATCTACGAACAGCGCACTTTAAACTTTAACCCCTAAAACTACTAAATTATCAAGCCCTCATAATCTCTACGCCAATTTCTCGACATGAATCAGATTTCGTGACATTGCAGTTCTTTTAATAGATAAATAACTTACTATGCATAGTTGTTTAATGTGTGTCTTTATTATTGTTGTCGTTGTTTTGCTTTTTTTTTCACTCAAGAAGAAGGGATACTCTGTGTTCTACTTATTATGGTTACAGGGTGAGTGAGAAGCAACTTGCGATTCGTCACTGAGCACTTCGGTACCCAAGATAGGGGTAAAAGAACGTAAGAGAATATAAAAGTGCAGTCCCACTTTTAGTCTCTCCAATGGTTTGATCAGACGAGGAAGGAGATATGAAGAAATGCATTTTCCATTTAGACCTAACGTTGACGTCTAATCACGTAACCGTCACTTGACAAGATCTTTCGTTCCAGTCTAAGGCTTTCTCTGAATTCGGACAGCAGACGACCTACGGTGAACAAGATCAAGAACGTTTGCTCTGATACGATAAGACCACATCATGAACAGAACAAGCAAAAAGAAACAGTTCATGGGCCGGGGAGGCGGGAAATCTGAGACAACACCAGTCAGTCACTCGATTGAATGGGTTCTTATTTCAAAAAAGAAAAAAAAGAAAGGAAACCCCGAAAACAAGAAAAGGAAAACAAAGAAGATACCAGGGCGAGATCATGAGACCCAAATGCAGACATTGTGATGATTTGTTTGTTTCATTGAAATTTACCATGTCCATCATTTGCGATAATCTCAGGGTGATTTAAGAGGAACCAGCAGTGTGATTGAAAACTGAAGAGTGAAAGGAAAGAAGTAGGACATATCAGGAGCATCCACCAACCGCCCACGATTGGGACAAAGCAGTACAAAGGCAATGTTTGCCGATTCTTAAGTACAACAGAATCTTCAGATTAGAGAATACTATAACGTATCTATGGATACATTTTAGCCACTTAGAGGCCGTTGAGAGTCAGAGACACAAGTAATGACTTGAGCATGTCCCGCAATTACCTACATTGTCCGAAATACGGCCATGAGCATGTCTTACCTAGAAAACCAAACGCAAAGTAAATAGCCCAGATATGAATACCCCACCCATTGAGAAAATATAGCGTACATAAAGCCGAAGACGGGTAAAAAAATATTGCGCGGTGGTTTCAGGGTGAATAAAGAGGAGACGGCAAGATGAAACCTATAAAAGTAATAGCTAGAAATTAAAGAAGGAGGACCTGCCAGCGTCTATCGAGCGAGAAGACCCTTCTGATGACTTCTTCATCATGTAGAAACGGGCACATGAACAATAAATATGCGACGGCCACACTGTGCACCCCATGATAAAGTTCTAAAAATAGAATAGTCAACAACAAAAAATCGGGAGGCGACACAGACAACTAAATGCACACATATATGGTAGGTCATACAGTAGCTGGTTCGGCTCAAGCGACACAAATGAGAATGCATAGGCGCCTACGGGTTTAGGGAGTAAGGTGAAATTGGGACAGATTAGAGATATACGTTGAGATAATTCATAAATGAGATGGAGGATAAAGCAGATACGACAGACATACCAACAGTGAAGTGGGCCTGGAGAAACAAATTGTTAAACATGGCATGATACCTAAAACTGATTTGAGTATACTGAGCTTAAATGAACGTGGAAGAAAAGTTACAGCAACAAGTCAGTTTGTCTTTGTGTTAAGGAGGGAAATCCATGCTTATTCCAGTGTATTGCGTTGTTATTGTGATGAAGTGCACTCAAGAAACAAAATTACCAGGAAGCACATCGCGACAACCGGATATTCAATTTGTTGGGAGTTATAACGATAACAAAGTATCATCGCTCTTTATATTGGGATTATTATAACGCCAAACTCATCACTTCGGTTATATCTTCTTCTTTTTCTCACCTGTAGAACCAAAACGCGCCTTGGCTGAAAAAGGAGTGTTACAACAGAATATAAAGGAAGATAAAAAGCAGACGCCCCATAATTGCAAAGGTCAAAGAGACCTAGGCAGACATCGACCCCATCACACAGGCCTTACTGGGCAGGGCAACCTAACAAGCAGTCCTTCTTACCAACTACTACACACTTATCGTGCGTACCTTACACAACGATTTCTAATAATGTGTGATAAACAAAGTAATGAAGGCATATTGTATCAATACTGATATTATCACTTCACAATGCAGGGGACATGATATTATATTATAAGACCAATCCCCTCCACCATAGCATACGGTGATGTCGGGATGAAAGATGAGTGAAAGGAAAGAAGTAAATACAGAAATTTTAGAAGAAAAAAAGGAAGTAGACTATACCATATGTACAGCAACAATAAAAACGCTAACGCAAAACCAATGATTTTGTTTATTTTGTTTCACTACAATTTACTTCGTCAACCACACGTAGCGATCTCATGATGAATGAAGAGGAAACAGCTTTGTTGTTGTTTTTTTCCATCGAATTTAACCGTCTATCATATGCAGTGATCTCAAGGGGTGCTTCAAAAGGAAAGAGCAAGATCAAAGATTAGTGGGGAAAAGAGAGCAGAGAAGTAGGACCTACCATCAACAACAACCCACAGAAACAACAACAACGTAATCATGTGACAACAAAAATTTAATAAACAAGTCTCGTCCATCACCTCACACGTGGCCTGATATAAACAGAGAAGCAACAACTGAACGCCGATCGATCAAAAAGCCTTGAAGGCTTATCAGGCAACATGACGGAAACCCACAAACGATAATGAAGACATGCATAATTCAAAGGACGGCTATAGATGAAAGGGTCTCTGTGTGTACAAATGACGATAACGATATTCCAAGGAAAATATTTGGTCGATGCAAAAATGATTACAGTACAAATACATATAATAGATTATATTAACATTATCAAAATAAGATGATATCGGCTCACAATGAATAGAGGGCATTGACTGTAGCAAAGATACTTTGACTGTAGCAACATGACCTACCGCTAGTTACAAATTAATATAAACCTATCAACAAAACTCTCCAAAGTAAAACGTTACAGTCAAACTAACATGATTTCGATGAAAAAATGCCCATGATGGAGTGAACTACAAAGAGAGACATAACTGACAATGGCTGGTGATATTAAGTGCGCTTTTCCAGGCTCTCAGGAGTCACTCAACCTATACGCATAGAGGATAGACGAAGCAATGCACAATTAAACCCATACAAAAACAAACCGAGGAAGTGATGGGAAAGAACAGGCGAGAGCACTTCGTAACTCCCTTTGTACATATAAAGAACATCATTTAAAACTGAAGAGGTAAAGAAATGGATGTGTATATAAAGGATGTGGGGAGGGTCCGAGTCGGGCAGCACACTTGTTGACCTTCTCTCTTTTGTTTGTTTGCTTATTGTTGTTGTAATTCTTGTCGTTGTGGCTCCACAACATGAAGCCATACTTATCAACGGGCTAATTCAAGAAATAAGCAGTTTTGAAAGCGCGCAAACGAAACCATAAGACAAGACTGTTTGGAGGAAAAGGAGGGGGGTCGTCTTTTTGTTGCCTTTCCATTCATTCAGATTTTGCCTGCCCATAATATTCGGCTGTAATATATTGTTTGTCTTGCTATGCTTAATCAGCAAGAGCACATAAGAAAGACCAGTTAGACGAAAGATAGAACATGAACAGTGGTAATCTGAAGGGCGCCGTGGGGTTCCAGAGCAATGGGCCGCTGCTCGTTTCAGATTGTGAATCAACCAAGAGAAGCCAGAAAGACGAATTAATTCCAGTTATTCGTGATGACAGTAATATAATAACGAAAGGTGTATTTGTTTAAATGGAATTTACTATGTCTTCAAAATGCGGTGATATCAGGGTGAATAAGGAAGAACAAGATGAAAGACAGGTGAAAGAGTGAAAAGGAAAGAAGTAGAACCTGGCAGTAGAACCCGCCCACGAAAACGAAAGGAGAAAAGGGCATGTTTATACTTATTGAACTAAAGAAGATACGAGTGTTTGTGTTTGACCATCATGACACTTCTACGAAAATGAAAACGGTGTAAAGGAAATCAAAAGATGCGGATATTTCACTTTAAAGCACAACGATAAGAACTCCTTCAAATAATTTGTTATAAATTACCCCCACACACACAAAAGAAATGAAGTTCACAATATTACTAAAACAATTGATTTACTCATGACAAAGGCAAACTGCAAAGGGCTTGATCTATTGTAATTTACCCGTTCAGCAGTTGCAGTGATCTCAGGGTAAATCAAAAAGAAACCACAAGATAAAAAAAATAAGTGAAAGAACCACAGGAAAGAAATAAGACATACCAAAAGCGCCTGCCAGCCGCCCACGCTGCAAATGGATACAGCAGTACCAAGCGTTAAGATAAAAGGACTAAACAGAAATAGAACATACGAATAGGCCCATTTTAAATTACCAAAGGCGACAATCAAAGTACACGAGCAATTGAGTATGATCAAACCATTCTTTTAAAAAGTAGATTAGGTGTAAAGGAAATCAAAAGATGCGGATATTTGCGGATGTAGACTACGAACAATCAGAAAGGGGTGGGTGGATGGACGACAGGATAGCTTGTAACGGCTATAGGAGATGACACGCCTTGAGATGGGGGGGGGGGGGGGGGGGGGGGTGAGTTCATTTGATGGAATAAAAGAAAAACCAGCTTACCTTATCTCCAGCTTTGATTGTTTTCTGTGGAATCTTGGCAATAGCTTTCTTGGCTGCACACGCCAGAAGTCTCTGAAATGTCAACGAAAAGGCGACGGTTTTACAAATGTGCATACCGGCAAGTCTGCTCACTACATTTATATATATATATATATATATATATATATATATATATATATTTATATATATATATATATATATATATATATATATATATATATATATATATTCATTTCTCACGCAGAGAGGATATTAGGATATAAATAAACGATAGGTAATAACATTTCGACTTCCAGCCAAATGTTTAAAACTGCTTGAAGCGACTGTGCCATATTATTGTATTCATCAAAATAGTTGCAGAGAAAACAGAGGGCAGTACACTTTAACAACGCTGTCTATCATCTTATAGATGTTGGCCATTAAAAAGCTAGCCAATAACACAAACTACATTTATTTAAAAAATTGTCATTATAATGCAGACATCTTTTTCATCGAATGAAGAACGAGAGGGAAGGGGCGGGGTACTGAACAAGAGTAATGAGATCAGGGAAAAAGAGAGGGGGAGAAGAAAGAGATAGAGAGAGTTAGAGAGACTGTCAGACCGAGATTTCAGAGAAAGAGAGAACACAGATATTAATACACACACATATATATAATGCTTCCGATATTTCTCATAATAAAATTATCTGCAGGAATGCGTTCGTTAACTTTAAACGAGATTAAGGAGAAACAAAATATAGTAGTTGGCCGTAATCAAGTCAAATAAATTATAATGGTTAGCCTGACCCACTTATTGTTAAAAATAGACGGGAGCCGCGATTATTATGTAAGCGGCCATCTTTCATAACTGGAGAAAAAACATACGTACGTAATCAGACCGCTTCCCTATTAATGACCAAAGACAAACATGAAGACATTACAACGAACAACATTCCACTAAAGACACAAAGACAATGTTATTTCCGGGGCTTACAACCGTTGTTAATCTCCATTGCATATGTTAGAGCATGACCAAACTGGATCCAGGCAACAAAGATTAACAATTAATTCCACTCATACCATTCAAGGGGCCAAAACACTTCAAGCATTTTCTGAAAGTGCGTGGTATGCGACGCAAGCGACACTGTCACCAAACAGTCGGCTCAAACAGCAAGTCAATTAAGCCCTTTGTTTGCTATATTATGTGTAAATATAATACTGAGTAACATGATGCCATTGTTTGATCGTTGCTTTGTTTGATTGATGTAGTGTTGCGTTTGACGGAGTAACCAATTATCCATGTCGAACATCAAACGAAAAGTAAATAATATGTATGCATTCGTATTTGCGTTAATAAATTAATTACTCATCCGCCGCCATTCTTTTTTAAATTTTACTAACGGTCATTCACATCGATGATTTCATGGCAGTTTGGACTCGAGCGATTATTCTACAACCATAACCGCCCTATAAATACCAGCAGAAGAGTCATAAACAAAAGTTTGTACACAAATAGTTGCCGTGATTCTCTCTCAAACTTTCATGAAAATCTCTCAGTGTAGAGCAATAATCAACGTTTTGGCATGCAGTTTTATATTTTCCATAATATAACCAGTAAATGGTGTACGTTTTAACGAATACTAAAATTTGCGAACTTCTTCTGACTTCCATGGTTTTAACGTTTTGACGTACTTTTAATGCTACAGTAGCCGTCGTGAGACGTTTGTTTCATTATATAGGAACCGTCAATGCATAAAGTGTGAAAAATGCATGGATGACAACTATGTAAAAAAATTTAAAAACAATTATGAATGCTACGAAGAAAAACCGTGAAAAACATAAAGCTCTCTTAATGATCCGAAACGCCGTAGATACAATTTCTGCATAAAATACCGTCTTTAAAAAGTCGATAACTAGCATACAATTATATTATCCATTGTGGACCGGGCGGTGGGGTAAATGAAAAACATATGTGCCAATTCTCAGAATTTCAGTAATTCAAGAACTCAAAAGATGACATAGCCCTTCCAGTTTTGGCAATATCTTTAAACAAACTATAGACGTCTTCAAAGAACGAGAAAAGATTGGCATAAGCCTTTTTTTTTTCATCTCTGTCGTCGTGTACGCATTATTTTATATAAATTTCATTTTTCTATTAATACAGAGAACTTGATTTTCTAGAGATGCCAACAAGCGGTAGGCTTTATTAAAAAAATGTCGGTCTGCCATGAATCTTTTTCTTTATGAAACCATCTGACGTCATCCATTTTCTCTCCTCTCCCCACCCGGTCCAACCAATCAATAGGAGGAAATATAATATAGTACAAAACTAGCTGCAGCAGACACAAAACCCTTCAACGACAAAAAAATGACTCGGGGTAAGAATTCAGCCCAAGATATTTACGCTGGTTTGCTCTTCATGTAAATACGATTGTACTTTCTTCAATCCGTGATCTGACCCAATGTGGGCGAGCAGTTTAATTAAATAGTGAATGGCCCTGCGCTGTTTCCACAGAGAGTAAGATACAGCGCCCAGTTTTGATACCATAAACGTGCAGCTGGCGTGCGTGGTGCGAAACCTTTTCACTTTCCTCATTGTGGAATTAGCGACGGCATGCAATTCCCTATTTTAGGTTTATCCGAGTGGATCTCGGGATAGTGTTTTCCCAACTCGTTGTATTTTCTTTAGTCGTGTCATCGTTCAGTAATGTATTAAGTTTGAGAGCGTGGGTGTTAGTTATGTGCGGTGAAAAATCATCAAATTCTTTGTCCGAAAAATGGGGCTACAACTTTTCGAACCGCAACTAAAAAAACCCAAACAAACAGCCTTCACACAACTGAAAGTTAAAAACTAAAAGAAAAATTAATTATGTCATTTCATCAGTTAGTTTTCTTTTTACTTTCAATCTTATATAATAAAAAATAGACTATTTCATGAGCAAAACTTAGGCTGAGCGAATCTCAGGAACGACAATGATTTCAAACGTCAAATTGCACATATATGGAGTTAGAGAATCCATGAGGAATCAACAATGGCCTATCTAGAATTATGGCAACAACTGTTGTAACCTTTACTCCTGTCATTTGAGTCTTGAATTATTTTATACGAATGAAGGCAGCCATGAAGACTTCAAAGCCTTGCTTCTACCAAACGACAATAGTAAATAAATGAAAGGAAGTCAATGTAATTATACCAGTTTGAGTCATGTATCGCCAAATGCCTGTACCTAATAATATTTGACGATTTGATGATTGGGTTTGAAGCCCTAATCCTCTCAAATGCATCATTCTATAACCTTATAAATGCATTTAGTGGTTTAAAGACGTGCTGTTTACCGAGAGACATTAAATCATTGAGACACCTTTTTGGCCATTTTCTTCTTTGACCGTACATTTAGCAAAATAATGTTACCTAATAGATCTGTAAGTAAACCAAGACCAATGTGATTCAAACGTTCACAGGCTTCGCCCACTAGCCCATGTGTAATTGTATTCTTGTTGAGTATGCGACAGCAAAGCCTTAGCTACCATACTCGAAATGCCAAGCGAAAACGAAAGGTACAGTCAAATTCCCGTACCGGTAGCAATGTTGACAATGATGTAGATCTAGAATCAAGGCCAGATTTAGCTCCAGATAATGATAACAACATAGATCTAGATCTAGAAGCAACAGCAAAGCGAAAACGTGAGGTTCTTGTCAACTTCACACGTTACAATGATGTAGATCTAGATCTAGAATCTAGACCAGATCTAGATAATGATACAGAAGCAAGAGCAGATTCTCTAGATCTAGACCAATACTCTGTCCAATCACTGCATGAGGTAGACTTCGAAATACGTTGTTATAGGAATAAGGCTTTGATTCAAGACCAAACAAATCTAAATCTAGACACAGCTCATCAAGACCTGTGTATAGATCAAGAGAATGCTATAGATTCTAGGATCATTTTCCTAATGTACAGAGACACCAGCTGTCTGCCATCGATTTCTAACTATTCATAGATTTGGATTCAAATAGATCTGTAGCATTGTTTATCCGTTTTGCTGCACTAGTATATATTTTTTTTTTTTTTTTTTTTTTAAAGAACTTTTAGTAGGCTACTCTTCGTCACAGCAGCTATCCTTTCTTGTTTTTTAAATAGCATCTTGAAAGAAAGCGGAGGTTCAAACCAAAGATACACCCACACTAAAGTAATTCATATTATATCGTAATTTAGGACTGTTCATCAAACATGAGCTTTAACCCTAGGAAATCTCAGTATAGATATATAGGTAGTTCCAGCTTTAACCCCATGCCACAAGACAAGATACGCTGCACGACGATCAGGCGGGTAACTGTTGACAGAGCTAACCAACACACCAGCACACATACATACCATTGCCCTAGATATCACCGACACCTCATGTTTTCTCTCCATCATATTTGATTACGGCTAGCATCTTCACGGATTCCCTGACCAATTACTCATAACATGTTATTGCCGTTCAGGCAGAGCTGCTAAATTCGCGACAACAACCTATTTGTCGCCGGCAGCAAGCACCAGTACACACGCTCTACAAATAATTTGCAATAAAGTGCTTAATACATTATCATAAGTCAAGCCGACCCTCGCCAATCCAGAGACAAAGCGTGGAATGCATGGTGACCTATACAATATACTTCTCTCTTTTTATTATTCGACCGCTGAAAATAAAGGTTACAAACGTGATGGAAAGCGATATATATACACAATGGAATTTTGCATCACATCTGCATGGGTATCAAGTCGTTTCCATTAACAAACTAAACGATAACAACAGATTAGAACATAACACAATTGGAACACTGTAGGAATAACGTGTAGGCATTTGAACAATCTTTTTGGGTTGGGGACACAAAAAAAAACAACAAAACAAGTGTCCCCACTTTCTGTTTTATACAACAAAAATCAAAATAAGCTGGAGGTCAGCATTAGACGTAAATCAATCAACGATAGCCGATTGTAGCTGATTCTATACACACATATTATGCAATGGTATCATGAAGTAAACGCTATTACGAGACTGATCAATAGTTGCAGGACTGAGAAGAGAAGAATACAAGATCCATTTGATGTGTGTAATCAACCATCAATGTTTACAAACACATATTATACAATTTTGTACGGATACTTACAGCAAGTCTTTCCTTGGCGTGAGAATATCGGAAGCGTTGAATGTAGTAGAAGACCAGCCAGGCCAAGGAAACGACCATCAGCACAATGAATGAGACAGATACGAACAAGACCGACGTTCTGCTGATGCTATTCTGCACCACTATGGCCACGGAAAACTCCTTTCCGGGCCATATACTCATGTGCACTTTAGTTCCTCGGTTTAAAAGCTCCGCAATCTGCTGCCCTCCTTGCGAACCAGTAGAACACTGATATGCTGGACATTGCTGAGGATGGAGCAGAGTCAACATGGAATCACACAAATAATAATAATAATAAAGTTTATTTATATAGCACCTTATACTAAAGTCTCATAGCACTTTACAATTACCACAATCACACAAAACAACATTCACAATGTATAATAGGTATTACCATGAGATACTTACAAAAGGAGATCATTGTAACTTGGAAGCGGTCTTTTTGCTTCAACAATAAATAATCAGATGATATACATCAGTTACAATATTAAAAGGTGGTACACCCCCCCCAAAAAAAAAAGACAAATAAATACTCCATTTGGGGCTTGAAATGTTTGCTATGTTTTTTTGTACTGATATTCTTATCCCCTCCCTCCCCGTACGACTGAGGTTCAACGAGAGTGTCTAGAGAGACAACCAAGGACACATCAAGAAGTGGTATGAGTTTGAAACAGACCAACTGCCTACAAATGCAGCCAAACCTTTCCTGTAAGTTAAACTCATTTTCAAAGGAGTTTACAACCAGCCACTGTATTGAATAACAGCAAATTAAAAGACGTGAGTTGGAGGAATGATACAATACATGACCAAGTCTGTCACCCTACACTGACTGAGGTCATGGACCAAAATAATTCCAAACCTTTTTAAAATCCATATCATAATCACATGTTGGAAGTGCTTCAAAATAATGGCAAAAGGAGACATGAATTATCTTACTTTTAAACTTCTGTACAATAATCATTCACGAACATTTTGAACACTCTCTAGTGCCGATTCTCGACATGCCAGTAGAAAGTATACATCCTTAAATACCATGCTTATTCACCTCATCACCACTTCTTCAACAGTTTAAGCCTGAAATCCATTATCTCATGCTTGAAATGATACCAGTGGGTGAAAACAAATTACTTCAGACGAATGAAATGTGTGTCAGGTGTTGTGAGAGAGAGAGAGAGAGAGAGAGAGAGAGAGAGAGAGAGAGAGAGAGAGAGAGAGAGAGAGAGAGAGAGAGAGAGAGGGAGAGAGAGAGGGAGTGGAGAAAGAGAGAGGCGCTCTAATGATAAAGTATGCATGCATGCTATCATGCAAGATAATCAACGTTCCGGTTATATTTTATGATACATGAAAGAACACCCTCCTTAAAAAACCTTGAAAACCTGGTCTAACCACGCCACACTCACAACCATAAGACTGCCAAACAATGATTAAAAAGCAAGCCAGATTAATATGATAGAGGAATATGTTTACTTTATAAATAATGAATTTAAGAATCACTAAAACCCTTAAATGAACCACACACACTATAATTTTGTTCTTCACACTATTGTATTTTAACTGCAAATCTAAATATCCGTAGGAACGAGCCATGAGTCATAAAACAAACCAAAAACATAAAACTGTCGTTAAAAACAAAAATAAATAAATTTAAAAGAATGTATATCAATGATAGCTAGGAGGGGGTGGTATTTAATTCCATAAATTCGACTTCAACTACAATAATTCACTAACAGTTGTTTATTCTATCTTCCTTGTGCTATGATCAGAACTGCTGTTAGTGGGAGAATATAACCATCGGATGTGGATTGAGCTCTTTAGTAGTAAAGACACTCACAGATTTAGCCACATCTTCATCAACAAACTGAGAACAATCGAACTACTTCAACATTGACATGTTATATCATACTCAGCTTCATGGATGTTATTCTATTGTAGTTCACTGCTCAAAGCAGGCAAGTAATGCAATTGACATTGTCAAATGAATGTGATTTAAAAGAACCAAGCTTTACATAATCAGTACTTTTGAATCAGCAGCCTCTCATGACAACAAACACAATTAACAATTATGGACTTTATTGCGAAAATATCATGTTACACCATTTAGGCTTAAGGAGCCATACTGCTATCAAGGAGACACACCTACACAAATGAACATTTTACATCAATATATGACCCATCAAATACCACGCATGCTTTTGCTTCAGCACAAAAGGCAAGTTTACAAGAACACTGTACAACATTTCTTGAACAAGTATGAATATTATTTTGCTACCATCGTGATTTCACATAGAGTCAATTTCAAGAATCAAAGTGAAGGGAATGGAGTGTGGGTGGATAACTCCGATTTAAGTTTTAAAACTGGATCAATTTCTATTTTAAAAGGGACATTACAAGTGTTTATTACTCTACATTCTATCGAACTTGATACAGTTTAAATTAGTTTATCAATAAATTGAACATTTGGATATCAGGGTCAAACAATTCCCTTTCGTTTTGGCACATGACCATCCATTAATTTATTGGAGTTTTCATGATCGATTGTTTATAAATATAAAATATTTATGACCTTGATGCGGACATAAAAATATTTTTGCTATTTATGGTAACAGTACTATATAAAAACATTTTCATAATTTCATCCACATTTTGTACTGTGGGTATGAAGATAACATTATTTTACTGTGGGTGATTCATTGTTTCTACACTTTCCACTGTACAAAAGTGTGATTTGGTATTTAAATTTATACCTCCTATATATATATTTATATTGTTTCTGATCTTTTGGTACTGTGGGTGGGTTTGTTTATTTTTGGTACTATGGGTGATCATTGGTACCCTCCAAAATGGCAGACGTTAAAAGAGTGAGAGGAAAGAAGTAGGTTCTACATCTTTTGGTACAAAAGAGGCATAACAACCACCATGTGAATAATATGGTTTACAAGGGAAGAAATTGGCTCATAATGTATTTCCTAATATTACAGTGGTAGGGGCAGTAATAGTAGCACATGATAATGATGCATTTAAGTATTTAATTTAAAGTAGTAGTATGCAGTAATAGAAGTAATGGCAGTAATAGTAGCACATGTACATGTATACATAGTAAAAGTAGTAGAACTAGTAATAGTAGTACTAGCGGGCAGAAAAATAATAGTGGTACAATTAATGCGGGTAGAAGTGGTAATAATATTAAGTAGTAGTGGGCATTGTAGCAGCATGAATTGTACTGTGAAGTAGAAGTACACTGTATTATTTTAATAAAATTAGATGTCATTTAGCTGCATTAAATTTGAGCAGTATATAGTGTAGATCAGCAAACGATTTAGAAGAAAGGAAGTTGGTTTTGAATTCATACTACAGTTGATCAAATGTTTTGTTTGTCTAAGGCTCATCTAACAAGGAACAATGGGGAGGGAAAGACTCACTCAAACCCAGGACCTGGCTCATGAGATTCTGTGAAACGAAAGAAACAAATGCAACAGTGATATCACAGCTTTCCCACAATGCTATTATCATTTATTGGATATATATATGTTAAAAGTGACCATTGATTGTAGTAGTAGCCTCCGGTATCTAAAAAGAAATCATTGTAATAGGAAGTCCCATTCTTATTTACGCAAAAGCCTACTATGCCTGAACACATACTTTATTTTTACACAATCTGTAACATACAAAAAATGTTTAATTAATTATTAAACACTATCATAAACCGATACAATGGCAGATTGACCCTAACATGTTGACAGAATACTCAACTGTATTGAAAAGCGGTATTGTGATCAAATTGGGCGGTAGGTTACACATGATTAAGTTTAGTGAGCGTGAAAGAAAGCAATAAAATGAGACAGAAGATTTATAAAAAGAGAAGAACAGAAAAAAGTTGAAAAGAAATCAGGCTCATTTGGAAAATCTACAGAAAAGCCAACATTCTTCCTATTCAGCACTTCACACCAACTGGTTTCAGGAACATCAAAACACATCATACAATCATGTTTACAAGTTCATACATATTCATATAAAATATATTGTATGTTATACATTCAAGAGACAGCAAACTTAATTTTTAAAGACATGGTCAATTTTAACAACGCCGATTCATGCCTGGATTCTGAAATATATTTCAATTAATTTAAAATCAATCTTCTTTATTATTATATTATATCTCAGACCATGATACCATCTAATAATAAAATCAAAACATATTATAATATAGATTTAAATGATTTAGTTTTATCAAGGCCTCACTTTTAAAAAGGCATCTCTCACTCAAAAGAATCATTTATCTTCAATCTCATTAGAAAAAGAACCCTTAGCAGCTAATGAGAAGAAACGTTTTAGTCAGAGAGGAACTTTTTCTATTCTATTTCTTCGTGTTCATTAATACATTTAATTTTTTTCTTCTTTAATTTCTTATATATAAATACATGTAATACATTAATCAAACATATGACAAGAAATCAAACGAACAATATAGTCATATATAGTCAAATCATAACTAGATCGATGAATGAACTGATTCTTTGTTCGTAAAAACAACATGAAAAATTATAATATTTAAAAACCTTCGAAACAACTAAATTGGGTGACTGTGTCCCTTAAGAGGTTATTAAAACAAAGAGGGATTTTGTTTCTCTGCAAAAGCAATGTCTGTTTGCTTTATGGCTGTAACAGTTGTCAACTTATCAAGTTTATTGACACAATCAGCATCGTCTTGTTCTGGTTGCAACAGCAATGGACCCTTGCTATCGCACAATTCTCTCTCCGGTTACGGGCATCAGAAAATGAGGGAAGACACAGGGTCAAGGTATGAACATCTGGTTTTCTAAAGCTTACAAGGTGAAAAGTACCAATTCAGGCCACAGCGAACTTTACAACACCCATACCACTCGCTCATTATTATTATGCTATCAAAGGGTTCTGCAAAAGTAGGCCTACAGGACACATGATCTAATTTTTGAACTTTAGTGTATGAGATAATCCACCTTGGATTGTTTGGAAAGAAAATATTGTAAAAAAGGGGTTGTTAAATAAGAGTAGTATGGACTAGGTGATTTATGAAGAAAAAATCACTTTGGGACTTCAAGACAATGAGTACTTCAGGTATACGTTGTCCGTCAACCTGACATAATAACAGGCCTAATTTCACATGAGCCAAAAGGTCTCAGAACAAATTGAAACTTTGCAAACAGCAATGACATGTCCAAAATGTACCCAAATGTAGGTGTATTGTTTCTCACATTGCCGCAGGCGTCAAATATAGTGCGCTCAGAGGTTGATGTAGTATTGATGATGAGCGCCAATAGAAAATGTATTTCATTATTATGTGTTCTCATCATCATCTGCTAGCCTACACGTAATGTCGGGTCTGTCTGTCTCTCCTTTCATCTCTTTCTCTTCCACTCCTCTGTGGATCTCTCTCTCTTCTCAGTCTATGTTTGTGTGCGTGTGTCTAACAAACCATCTAATCCAACATTTTTTGTGTTGTGACGGCCAATGTACCCAGCTTTAATGGCAGTAGCCTGTAAATCTAAATTTAGGTCTAGATTTTAAATAAGATCTTGTATCATCTAGATCTAGACTATTTTAATCTTGATTCTAAATCTATACAGATTCTGGATACATTTACGAAGATTTAGTTTTAGATCTTAAATTTGGAAAATGTATTAAATGATTTACCACCTGAAATTAATTAATAAGCTGCTATGACAAAAATATTGTAGTGTAGAGAATACATATATACCTCCAAAATCAAACATGGAAGTAGCTTTGACGTCCTGCATAGGTCTAAACACTTCAGTGCGTGACATTGGAAGAAAGGGAGAGGTTTATTAGTGTTTGGGTAGGAGAAACACGATATTAGCCATTAGATGGTGATAAAATCTTTTCTAGATCTGATCTAATCTAAAAGTAGACAGGAATCCAGAACAAGAATCTAGATCTCAAATTGTTTTCAGTATTTTTATTCTTTGCAAAGGTTCATTTGGGTATACGGAAGTGCTTATTACATCCCAGGACTTGAATGATAGATCAATTATAATAGATCTAGTTTCTAGTATTTTAATGGTTTAGATCTAGAAAACAAATCTAATAATATAGATCTATATTATTAGATCTATAATCATCTAAAACCTAACTTTTTATCTAATCTAGATCTAGATCAGGATCATCTAGATCTAGGATCTAAATCTGAAGGTTTCTTTAAACACAAATTCAAAAACATAGGCTTAGTTGTATTATACATCTAGATCTATATGATGCTCACCTTCATGGCCCATTATTTTGTTAAATTCACCATTGTTGTAAATGACAATTGCAGATGCATTCTCAGACTTTGTAGCAACCCTGACCTTCTGAGTGAATTTACAATCACCCCGTTCGACGAGAGCTATCCATGCCTCGGACGGGATTTTCTCATTCACATACTTGGAACATCCAGAATGATTAGTTTTTTGAAGATTTGCTATTAGGTTTACTAAGAGACAGGGCATGCATGACAACCCCTGAAACGTGTGTGATGAGACTTTTACGCCATATTTCCCTTGAAAGTGCTTTTTCGTATCCTTTTTGGTGTCAGGATGAATGAAAGAAATATCGATTTCAGCGAAATGATAAGTTGTACCCTTCTCATCACGGGATCCTTGTAAAGACTGTTGGTCTTCTGAACAAACAAACGGTAAGATAACAAGTACACAAAACACAAACACCAACATTTTGCTAGGTCTTGTGAAAGGTCGATAATGTGTAGTCGTCCACCATCTTGAGTACACACTTTCAGATCTACTACATTCTCCCTCTGACCAAGGCGAGCTCATGGTGAAAAATCCACGATTTATTGGTCGATCTAATCTTGTATGGCAGATTTAAAACATAATTTTCCTTCCAGCAGAGAACACAGTATAAACAAATCTTCAATGCATTCAACATAAATACTTCTCAAAAACTGAACAAACAGATCCGTGGGAAATCAAGGAAATGAAATCGTGATTGTTGTGATCCGAAGGAAATGGCTTGGTTAAAAAGCCTATCTACGTGACCTCAGTGTTGTCTGTCGTCTGGTGGCTCTCACTTTGCTTCTTTTTCAGCAGGCCAAGGACCGTGTTGTGATGACGTCATCAACAAACCTTGTGCAGCGCAGCGCCTATAAACATTTAGTCGAGCGCTGAGATCACACAGTGGTAAATTGACTTGCGGCAGGTTTTCTTTACTATTGGTTTTTGTAACATTAGATCTAGATCAAAACTCTATATAGATTCTAGATAGTATAATATATTATGTATTGCAGAGGTGTAGATTCTCTATTGTATTTTTAGACGAATGAGAGGTTTTGTGTTCACTTTAAGGGTTCAAATTTTCAAGGAAGAGACTAGGGAGATGTCTATCAGTCAGTAGTCAGTACGACTAGGTGGAATTCCAAATGCCTACGTAGTCTGTGCCACTAGGTGTCTATTTTTCCCCCTAGTGTGTTCGAACTAAGTAGACATCCAAAATCATAATGTCTAAGCAGTATGTGCTTAGAGTTAAGAGGACATCCAAAACGTCAATTTATGATTGCGTCACCCAAAAAGCAGGGAATTAAGTGGGGCGAGGGCTGATTACTTCATGTATTTCTCTTCGGGCCTCTGGTCACCCAGTCAGATAAGGCACGTTTCTTAGTTATTGTTTTGTACCACGTATGAATGCTCACACAGGCAAGATATTGTTTCCCTCTTCTTTTTTTTACCGACTGATTACTATGCATTTCGGCGATAGTTACTTGGGATGGAATGTGTTAAGTTAGAGTTTGCTATTTTAAAAAGATTGACTATTCGGTGACAGCTACATGTAGATCTTAGATCTAGTCGTATTAGAAATACAAAGATATATTTGTATGAGCTTTCTTGGGACGATTATAGAAAGACTTGTATGATTATGTGTTGTTGCTCTTTTTGTTTGTTTGGGGCTTTTTCCGTTGATTTTTTGTTGTAGTTGTTTTAGGGTTTGGGGGGGTTGCTGTAGATTTCTCTTGTTATTTTATGGGTGTGACATTATAATTGTTGAATTTCGTGTTCAAACAACGTGCTTACAATGCAGCAGAGTAGCGTTGTAGGATTGGTTTAGGAGGGGTTGGGGGTAGATTTAGATCTATAATGTTCTCTACACCTGTACAGATGTCTTCACTTTGTCACTTATTCTAGCTTGCATCTCAATCGAGCTCCGTTCTAATCAATGTCGACGTAAAGTACATTATTATTATGTAGATATACTGTTGGGGGCAAATTAATGGAAAGGAGTTCGAATTAGCTAAAGAAATGAAAATTTTCAAAGTAGACATTTTGGCTATTACAGAAACAAAGAAAAAGGACAAGGGATAGAAAATGTAGGACCAAATCATACATTATCTTCTCAGAGTAGATGTCAAAGATAGAGCTAGAGCAAAAGTTGGCCTCCTAATGCATAAAAGGCAAGAAATGCTACTAGAAAGTTGAAATTTGTAAGCCCACGGCTATTAGAGGTAAATATTAAACCAAAAGGAAGAGAAATTAAATTATTAATAGCTTATGGACCAAACGAAGATGTCCCCAAAGAAGAAAAAGATATCTTTGATAATGATTTACAACTAGCTGCAGAGAATCTCAAACCCAAACAGGAATTAATGGTTTTAGTTTTAGGAGATTTAAACGCTAGAGTAGGCAACAATGTAGAAACTTTAGGAGGAGTAATAGGTAAAGAAGGAGAGACAACAACTTCTCCAAATGGAGAGAGACTAATAGAGTTTTACCTAAAGAATAACCTGAAAATAGCTAACACATTTTTCCTCATAAAGATACCCACAAATATACTAGAGTAAATGAAGACAGATGTGAAAAGTCAATCATAAACTACATAATAGCAGCTCCTTTTTACAGTACAATGGATGCTAGAATGAGCAGAGGAGCTGAAATATTTAGTGATCATCACCTAGTAATAGCCAAAATGAGATTATTAACTAAAGAAAACAAACAGAAAAGGAAAGAGAAGAAAGCTACTAAACTCAAAATAGAAGAACTAAATAAACCAATAGTAAAACAGCTGTACCAATCCAGGATAAAAAGTCATATCAGTGAAAGGCAGATGGATCTGAAGGAAAGCACAATAGAAGAAAAGTGGCAAATAATATATAAAGAAACACTTCTCAGTTGTACTGAAGAGGTCTGTGGGAGGAAACAAATTAAAGGAGATGGGAAAAGGACAGCATGGTGGAATGAGAATGTCAAGACTAAGATCAAAGAAAAGAAAGATGCCTGGAAACAAAAGAGACCAGAGGATAGGATAGATTACGTGAGTAAAAGAACTATCGCTAAAGAGGAAGTTAAGAAAGCAAAACATGAACAATGGGAAGAGTTTGGACAAAAACTTCAAGAAAGCTATCAAGGAAATCAAAAGCTGTTCTAGGGAGCAATGAAGAGCATGAGAAAGACCAAAACATGCCAAATACGACAAATTAATAACGTCAACGGAGAAATAATGAAAGGAGACAGTGAAATTATGGAAACGTGGAGAAAGTATTTTCAACAATTACATAAGCGCTCCAGAACATATGACACAAGGAGTACAGATCAATTATTAAGAGTAACAAGTAATGGGATGAGATAGCTGAAGAAGTAGATATCTCAATGGAAGAACTTCAAACAGCTATAAGAAAAGTGAAATTAGGAAAAGCCCCAGGAGCAGATCAATTTTATCCAGAAATGATTAAAAACCTAGGGAGAGAGGCAGACAAACTACTACATGCAATATGTCAACAAGCTTGGAAGTCCAAACAGGTGTCAGACGACTGGAAAAAGGAAACTGTAGTACCAATACACAAGAAAGGATCAACTATGGAATGCTCGAACTATAGAGGGATATCACTACTTAGCGTACCAGGAAAAGTATATGCCAGGATTCTGGAAATGAGACTAAGGAAACGAGTAGAGGATCAGATTGAAGAGCATCAGAGTGGATTTAGTAAAGGAAGAAGTGTACAAGATGACATATTTACAATTAGACAAATAATAGAAAAATTCCTTGATAGAAACATTGACTTGCACTGTGTTTTATTGACTTAGAAAAGGCATTTGACACTGTGAGGAGGAACGAACTATGGCATTCCATAAAAAAACACAACGTAGAGCAAAAGAGAGAAAACTAAGAAAAGAAATCAGCCAGAGAATCCAAAGGCAAGTGCAATATATAACCACATAGGAAAGGCAATAGTAGGTAAACAAGAATTGTCAACAAAAACCAAAATGGCAGTATACAACACAGTTTATTGTCCTACTCTCCTCTATGGCAGTGAAACCTGGACTTTAGACAGTAGGGAAAACAGTAGAGTGCAGGCAGCCGAAATAAAAGATCTAAGAAGAGTAGTAGGGAAAACTAAAAGAGACAAAATCAGAAACACAACAATAAGAGATCAAACCAAAGCAGATAGCATAAAAACTAAGATAGAAATGAATCAACTGAGATGGTTTGGTCATGTTAATAGTATGAATGACAATAGAATAGCTAAAACTCAAGGTAAAAGACCAAAAGGCAGACCTCGGAGAAAGTGGGAAGAAGATATAAAAGAGGCATTAACGCAAAGAAATTTGACTTTCACGGAAGGAAACGAAACTGTCAGGACGGGACAGCCTGGAGAAAGATCATTTCGGCATCTAAAACCCATACACCGAAAGGTAGAATGGGAGCTGATAAAGAAAGAAAGAATTACCAGAACCGAGGAAAAGTTAAGTCTGACAATTTAATACGGGTCCATCGCATGTGAAGAGGCTACTACTGTAGATAATTATAGTACAATACCGTAGGTAAGTAGAGGCCTAACAACACATGACAAATGATGCATCCGTCTGGGTTCCATTAGCTCATGATTACATAGAGTGAGAGATGAGTTGTAAATTGTGCGCGCGTCGGGATGGTGTCAAAGCTTTTTAAAGATAAACACAGGAAGTGGTGGTGTAATACTTAGATGTCCCCATGGTCGCAGAGACTATATACTACAACTTACAAGTTAGGCTTGGTTTTGTGGTTGGTTCTTGTTGGTTTGTGGGGGGGTTCTTTTTTTTCTTTTTTATTGAGAAACACACTGTGAGGGGGACAACACCCTCAGTTTTTCAATGTTAAATGAAAATAAGTGAAGACAGTGTGGAACAAATAAAGTCCTATGTATTTATTTTGGATATCAAGGAGATAATTATGGTTTACCTACATATGTATTTTTAATGGCAATCAAATAAGTGACTACTTGTGTGATTTGATGAAGTAATAATGATAACAAAAATACAAATAATACAAATAGTAATAATAATAATAATAATAATAATAATAATAATAATAATAATAATAATAATAATAATAATAGTGATGATAATGATAATAATGATAATAATAATAACACATGTAATCATAATAATATTAATAATAATTATAATAATTATAATAATAATAATGATAATAATAATAATAATAATAATAATAATAATAATAATAATAATAATAATAATAATAATAATAATAATAATTACAATAATCAAGATAATGATAATGATAATAATAAGGATAATAATAATAATAATAATAATAATAATAATAATAATAATAATAATAATAATAATAATAATAATAATAATAATAATAATAATAATAATAACAATAATCAAGATAATGATAATGATAATTATTATTATTATAATTATTATTATTATTATTATTATTATTATTATTATTATGATTATAAGTAATTATTAATAGTTAAAATAAAAATGATTATGATAATAATGATAATAAGATAAAAACGACTTTCAAAAAGAGATGTAACAATGAACATGGCAGATGTTAACGCAAATGTAGGGTGAGTCAACACTGAATTTGAAGAAATAATGGGCATGCATGGATGGGGGTGATGAAAACGAAAAGAAAGAAATGTTTAAGAGCGTCTGTGCACTCAAAAACATGGTCATGTGAGAACAACTTTCTCGGAATTGGATCGAAAAGGGTGGGGCATACTATTTTTGATGGACAGTATTTTTTCTTTGACAATTATTTATAATTTAAAAAAGGCAATCGAAATCAAGGAAAATTGATTAACAACTTCACGATGCCATCCATGTTTTTCTTGCTACTGTTTCTATTATTCCCACCCCAATAAGTCAATGAAAAGAAGTTAACACTTTGGAGGGTAAATTTGTAAAATAATATCAGGTGCGTGTTGTTAACATGAAAATATTTCAATTTACAAAAAAAATGGGATTACGGGCAGGAGCTCAAGGGCATAGATGTTAATGTGATCGGGAAGTAGAGCAATGGTACAGTTCTCCTAAGTTACCTCGGACCTAGCCTTGGTGAAAGGGGTGTGCTATTGCAGTAATTCCCTTGGTCTGGTCAACCACTATGTTCAAGACCACTGTGTGTGACCGAAGAGACATACCCTTCCTTAGGTGACCCTGTTAACCTAGACCACTTGGTTCAGGAACAAAACACAATGGATCAAGAGAAGACAACCTAAATAATAAACCGGCACTTCGGTGCTGTCATAATATACCCTCTGTGGCTCACGGGGGGCTGACTGACACATGGAAGCGGGGCAGAATAGGACCCAGACTACTCAGGGGAAAGGCGCAGTGACATCTTTGGCCTAAATAACTTGCCTGGAGCTGCACAGAAGACATTGTCAGTACACAGCAGGTGGGCACAGTGAACTCTACATAGACTACAGATGCTTCCGTGTCCGGCAGTTCCCTTTGGGGGTATTAAAGAAGTCCACAGATTCCCCAGCTCTACAATGCCATGACAACAGAAAAGAATAGCACATGCGAGATCGCACGCCGCCTCGTCAAAGAAGGTCCGCGCTCGGCAGTGGGCACCCTGGCAGTAGTGAGCGAACAATGTGCTACTAGTGGTGCAACATTTAATCAGAAGAACCTCCAAAAGAAGGAAAAAAGATCTCAGAGGGAAAAGACAAGAAAAAGATAGCCATAACGAGTCTTCCCTAAACATACTTCGGATAAACATCTGTGGAAGCAAAAATAAAAAGACAGAACTACTCGCTAAACTGAACATACTTCAGATAAACATCTGTGAAGCAAAAATAAAAAGACAGAACTACTAAACTAAACTGAACATACTTCAGATAAACATCTGTGGAAGCAAAAGTAAAAAGACAGAACTCACTAAAACTCTAAATGACAATAACGTACATGTGGCACTTTTACGAAAAACCTTCCGCAAACATAACAGTGTGCGCCTCAATGGATATACACCCTATGCGTGTCAGTGTACGAACTCCAGAGACATTGTTACATATATCCACAACGATGTCCAGGGATATGCCTCACACTCGCCTGTAAATAACTCCACATTATGTCCAAAAGATCATAATATGGCATACTGGCGGAAATATTCTTTCTTTCTTTCT
>JAXRKP010000738.1:0-65000 GCA_037039925.1 Doris montereyensis
TTGTATTCCCATCCACCAAACTCATCTTAGTACTCTTACCACTAATCTATCACCATCCCTCCCCCCCACCCCCAGATTCGTCGTCGGTAATCAGCCATACATCCAATACTAATGACAAATAGTATTTTTCGCACTGCTACTCACCATTAATGAACAAAAGTCACTCTGCTCTTTTGTTTTGCAGCACAGTTGGGAATAATCACTCGTCAACAGAAAGTTGCAAATATATTTTAAGCAGTAGATCTAGATCAAGCTCTATATTTAGAAGATTTCGTTGCATTGATAGTCTGATACCTACAATATCAAACATGAGCTGATAATGCTAAAATTAAGAAGAGCTAGGTAACTTACCGTAGTTACTACCGTTGGAAATCTTGTCGTGCATAACAATCCATGACAGAGTGAGTGTAATACAGACAAGAAAACTGGCAACTAGAAAGCATCGTTTTCTCTTAATAACGAGGGGTCTCATAGTTTTGATTCTCAAAAGCCATTAATGTGACATGACAAAATCAACATTTGTTGAACTTCTCATTCTCATATTGGCTAGATCTAGCTCTATGTAGATAATCTATTAGGGACTATGTACGCTGCTGCCACCGAGATCACCATCTTATCTCTATGAGAATGTATCATTTTAGTCAAAGGGTAACCCTAAATTTTCGATATATAGAATGCATTCTCTAGCAGTACAAGGGTTGCGCTTTCTGCAACTCAGTAACTCAGATTACATGATGCTATCCGGATCCGGTCCAGCAAAGTTTCCTTTCAGAATCGGTTTTCAAATTGTGCACATCTGTAGTATTCTGTAGCGTCTTTCACTATTTATAGATCCACAACTGATCCATTGCTTTCACCTCCTCCATACCTTCCCCTTTTAAACTTGGCTTCATCATTGTGTTCTCTTGTGTTGTTATTTCCATAACGGTTGATTGTTTTGGGTTGGCGTTACGTCTTCAATTCAATTTGTTACCTGTATTAATTATTTACACGTCTTTTTAATTAAGTTTTACTTTGACTTTGCGGCAAGTGTTGTAATGTTATCCCTCGGCACTGATATTTCACACAGACATGGTTCTTACGTCTTCCTTCCCCATTTTTCTCCTCCTCCTCCACCTCCCCCTCTTTCTTCTTGTTCCTGTTCTTATTCCTTTTGTTCTACTTATGTTTCATTGTCGGCGTTTATAACCCTTTTTCAATGTGTTGTTTGCTGATGCCGTTCACTGGTATGTAAGGATTTTGTTTAATGGAAAAATAATCCAAGCAATCCGTCGTATGTTATACTTTGTAATATAATAGTTCTAAAGTATTCCAGGTTAAGTTTTTTTAAAAAACGATGATTCACCTCTTTCTTCTCTCTCTCTCTCTCTCTCTCTCTCTCTCTCTCTCTCTCTCTCTCTCTCTCTCTCTCTCTCTCTCTCTCTCTCTCTGTCTCTCTCTCCCCTCTCTCTCTGTCTCCCCTCTCCCTCTCTCTGTCTCCCTCTCTCCCCCTCTCTCTGTCTTTGGCTCTCTCTCTCATTTCTCTCTGTCTCTCTCTCTCTCTCTCTCTCTCTCTCTCTCTCTCTCTCTCTCTCTCTCTCTCTCTCTCTCTCTCTCTCTCTCTCGATGTCTTGTGTGTTCTTGTTTTTTTGGGGTTTTTTTATTGTCCTATTTTATCATAGCTATAGACCATTAATCTAATCTTGATTTTAAAGGGATGTGTTTCCGTTTATAAAGACTCTCACTGCTAGTAAAGAAAAGTTCCTTTCTTTGGCTGTTCTGCCCATAAAGTCGGAGCTTATCCTGGTTTCAATAGCGTGAAGTGGAATATGTGATAATAATCACGGGCTCTTACTCACAAGCTAGTGTTTGTACCCATTTACACCTGGGTAGAGTAGTGAAAGCATATTGTGTCTTTCCCCAAGGAACACTGCGTCGGACCTAGCTTTGCTAGGATCTCGAACTCGGGGCCTAAGGATCCCCAGTATGGCAGCTTAACCACTCGGCCACCGACACCACACTTCACTGCTACTACTGAGTTTAATTTCTGATATCAGTTTCTCTCTCACAGCCTTACTGTACTAGGGTACATTGAGTGCAAGTGACAATGAATGTTTGAAGATGTAACCGTGTATGTTTGGCAGCCTTGTCTAGAGATCTAGTTGTTTCTGTGTTACGTTTAGACTGGTCTAATAGGATAAACAGTTTCCATTTAAAGCTTTAAAGAAAATATTCATTTTATGTTTGTCTCTATGTTCTTCTCAAGGTATCCATTGTAATTGATTCCTATCTGGTTTTGGTGTTTCCTTTCGTATATGTGTATTTAATTATTTGCTTCAAAGTGGGCTGCATTCTTTTGCACTTTCTCAATTTCTTGTTTGCAGGTCTGTTGGTGTTGGTCTCAGACACAGCTATCATAATCCAAAAAAATGGTTATACAAAAGAGCTGTAGCACTTCTCTGTAACATTTTTGGACATTTGTAAAAGGTTTCTTCTAATGAAAGCTAAAGGACCAGTTTGCTTTCCTCCACAATGATCTATGTTGTTCCTTCCACTGCAATTTATTGTCTCTATATTTTATACTCCCAGGTACTTTGCATTGCCCTTTAACTTGAGTTTTTGGTTATGTATGTAGATAGTCTGAGTTAATTAATTTCCCTTTTTGCATATTTTAGAACCTTGCATTTGTCTAGATGAAACTCCATTTTGTCCCACTTTCTCTTCTATTCTTGTGGTGTATATAGGTAATTTCTTAATATTTTGCAATCCTATCCTCCATATTACTTTTCTTTCTTTTTAAATGTTTTGTTTATATACGACAGACAGTCATCAGCAAAAATGTCTTAATTTGGTGTCTGATCAGTGCTTTTGGTTAGCATCTTTGATATAATATATTATTAAAAAGAAAAGAGGAAAAAACACAAGTGTATGTCTATGTGTGTGTGTGTGTGCGTCTCTGTGTTTATGTAAATATTTGCTGTTTTTGTCCACTGTTCATGTGTATCTGTTAGCCCTCAGGCTAATTCAATAAGTGTTTCATTGAAATTTACAACGTCCACAATTGCGGTGATCTCAAGGTTAATTAAGAGGAAACAGCAAGATGAAAGATAAGTAAAGAAGGAAAGGAAAGATGTAAGACCTACCAATGGCACCCGCCAACCACCTGCCGACACTGAGGACAATAACATGATAGGCATATAGTATATGGTAAACATGACAGTGAACGAAAAGGAGGAGAAAGTGATATTATTGATAATGATGAGAGAAATGAGATGATCTCTCAAAATATCATGACAATGAGGAGACACAAAGTCACCAGGACTATGTGGATAACTGAAGTAATCATGACAATGAGGAGACACAAAGTCACCAGGACTATGTGGATAACTGAAGTAATCATGACAATGAGAAGACACAAAGTCACCAGGACTATGTGGATAACTGAATATTATGGTAGCGAGCAGACACAACGTCACCAAGACTATGTGGAATGGCCTGGATGAATGTTGTATGAACTCCATATCCCTTGAATCGTTTAGGAAGTCTCTTAAAACCCACCTTGTTAAGATGGCATATAATGCTTAGCGTCTTTTAAGCCTTTAATGATCGTTATTTTTGTTAGGATAGCTTATATTTATAATGAATCTTTTGATTATGTCTATGCGCATTAAATATCTAGTGTCTCTTGTAAGAATGCTCTATTCATTGAATATTTTACTAATTCATTGCATCTATCTTTTTAGCTTAATGTATTATTTACAATGTATCTTTTAGGTTTCGTGATCATGTTATACTCTTTGTATGTTTTAAGATTGTTGTGTCATTTGAATCTTTTGAATGGACTCTTAAACCCCTCTATTTTAGGATAATCATATGATACATTTTGACTCTTTTAAATATCATGTTATATGACAATTATATTTTATTTATGTTGTATTGTATGCTATTGTGGGGCGCTTTGAGCTCTTTTGAGAAAAGGCACCATAGAAGTATATATTATTATTATTATTATTATTATTATTATTATTATTATTATTATTATTATTATTTATATTATGTGGATAACTGACGTGATCATGGCACTGAGGAGACACAAAATGACTACGGCTATGTAGATAACTGAAGTGATCAAACACGAGGAGACACAAAGTGACCAGGACTATGTGGATAACTGAAGTGATCATACAGCGAAAAGACACAAAGTGACCAGGGCTACAACTGATCATACAGAAAGACACAAAGTGACCAGGGCTATGTGGATAACTGAAGTGATCATACAGCGAAAAGACACAAAGTGACCAGGGCTATGTAGATAACTGAAGTGATCATACAGCGAAAAGACACAAAGTGACCAGGACTATGTAGATAACTGAAGTGATCATACAACGAAAAGACACAAAGTGACCAGGACTATGTGGATAACTGAAGTGATCATACAACGAAAAGACACAAAGTGACCAGGGCTATGTGGATAACTGAAGTGATCATACAACGAAAAGACACAAAGTGACCAGGACTATGTGGATAACTGAAGTGATCATACAACGAAAAGACACAAAGTGACCAGGGCTATGTAGATAACTGAAGTGATCATACAACGAAAAGACACAAAGTGACCAGGATAACTGAAGTGATATACAGTAAAAGACAAAGGACTAGGATGTAGATAACTGGGAAGTGATCATACAGCGAAAAGACACAAAGTGACCAGGGCTATGTGGATAACTGAAGTGATCATACAACGAAAAGACACAAAGTGACCAGGGCTATGTAGATAACTGAAGTGATCATACAACGAAAAGACACAAAGTGACCAGGCTATGTAGATAACTGAAGTGATCAAACACGAAAAGACACAAAGTGACCAGGACTATGTGGAGTAGGACTATGTGGATAACTGAAGTGATCATATAAGGACAAGACACAAAGTGACCAGGGCTATGTGGATAACTGAAGTGATCATACAAGGACAAGACACAACATGACCAGGGCTATATGGATAACTGAAGTGATCATACAAGGACAAGACACAAAGTGACCAGGGCTATGTGGATAACTGAAGTAATCATACAGCGAAAAAGACACAAAGTGACCAGGGCTATATGGATAACTGAAGTGATCATACAGCGAAAAGACACAAAGTGACCAGAACTATATGGATAACTGAAGTGATCAGGATTCCAAGTTTAGGAGAAATGAAGACATCAAGTTGAGGAGAGATGGAGAGATCAAGATGAGGAGAAATGAAGAAACCAAGATAGCGAGAAATGAAGACACTAAATTGAGGAGATGGATGGAGAGATTGAGATGGGGAGAAATGAAGAGACCAAGATGAGAAGTAATGAAGAGACCAAGATGAGAAGTAATGAATAGACCAAGATGATGAGATTTTTCATTGGAATTTGCCCTGTCCATCATATGCGGTGATCTCAGGGTGAATTAAGAGGACACAGCTAAATCAGAGAAGTATGAATGAAAGGAAAGAAGTAGGACCTACCAGTATCTCTCGTCAACAACCTACCTAAGGTCTGAGGTGTCAAAAATAAGAGAAAGGAGGCGACATTCTCAACAGTTAACCATCCCACTAGGGATGAGAATATGTGATGCAAATGATAGTAAGATATGACAAGGTATGAGTATGTGCTACATGGGGCCAATTGTAGGGGGAAGAGTTATTGGCAATGAAACACAAGCAAACATTTGTATGCCTTCAATGTCTTCAAACACAGCGACAAAAATCTGGACAAAAACCTGGTTGTCAAAGTCCCCACTCCTGGAGGGAACTTGGTAGTTAGTTCAGAGGCAAGATGTTGGCCTTTCAACCAAAATGTCATGGCCTAGACAGTTGACAAATTTTCTGATGTTTTTTTTTTAGTAAAATCTATCCCCCAGTCACTGGTAGGTGGATCAACACCTAATCCCATCTGAGACGGACGATAAAAATCAAGTCCTATGTGCAGATCACAACACTGTGCACTCCTGTCCGGGCAGAATTAAAAGTCCTACTGAAGCCCTCAAGATAACCTTAGTTGTGGATGTGGGTAAAATAAAAAAAATAACTAATTAACTAAATAAAAAAAATCCCACCCTGGAAAAATGACAGACCAGAAGCAATGAAACAAGATTATCTGACTTTATTTTCATTTTGAATTTTATGGTTAAGTTTCAAGTCTGACTTGATTGAAGGGCCTTTATTGCCTCACATTCATGTTGGCTTGGCCTGTAGCAGAGATCAAATTTGGTAGTTCTTTGGTTCTCTTTCTGTCACTTCTCCAATCTTGACTTCTAAAAATGTCATCGGTAGTATTACTCTGAGTATTATGAAAATGATTGCCTTCACTGTCATAAACATCAGTGACAACATCTGCATATCATGTCTTCATATCATGTTTATATTGACAACTTTTGTAAAAGTCATTCTCAATGTTATTTTGTTCTTATTTTTATTACCTTTCATTAAGGAGGCAGTTTTTCCACAAATGGGACAAAAATCTTTTATTGCACTACTGGATGGAGCAGTTCATTCCCTTGACATTTATACCATAAAAGCTCAATATCGATTCTTTCATTTTATATGATTTTTTTAGAAATGGCCTAACCTTCAACACATCGGTTGTACCATAAAAAAAGGAAATTTTGTCAAAGTATAACAAGTTGATACTCATTTTAATTATCACAAAGTACTCTACCTGAAAAATCTACCTCTGATGAATTATTGTCAATATTAGCTTAGATCGGGCGAATATTATGGGAAACATTCCGAACACCTGTTATAAGAAAAATGCCATCCCGACATGAGTATAAGGGATCTAGAACAGTTAAAAAAGGGTTGACATGAAGTATTTGATAGCCTCTCACGATTGTATGATGTTTCAAAGTATCATATTATTCTTTTATAGGTTATTATATGACCAAGAAACCAAAGGTTTATGGTGTCTTATCAAAAAAACATAAAAAATAACGGAATTTAAAAAAAATATACGATTTTCTCAAAATGTTTCTGTTTGACAGTGATATGTGATCTACTTTTATATTTATGATCTGATTGCACCTAAGTTTGGTATATAACATCTATAATGCAAAACAAAATTTCATGCAGTAGTGATTTTTGATATCTCTTCAAATTTTTGTAAAAAAAAATAATTTTTTGGGATTTAATTTGCCAAAAATTGGAAAGGTTGCTATATGCATTTTCACAAAATTCATAAAATCAAAACCGTTTCATTTATCCAAACAAGCTAGCAGGTGATGCTAGATATTGAACTGAATAATGTGTGTGCAAAGTTATAGCCAAATTTGTTTATGACTGAGAAAGCCTATTTGAAATGAAGAAATTGTTATTTTTGCAATGAAAATCAAAGATGGCAGTATTCCCATGGCAACCACATGATAAAAACATTTTTAAATACCTTTTTCAGCTAATTTAGACATGCCAAGTACAATGGTAGTGGTTAAAATTGTGTATATGAAATTAAAAAAAAAAACATGCTCAGGACCCACACCACATTCATGGTGAATAGATAGCCTGATACATCGCCTCGCACCGTGTTTCTACGTCACAGGATGTGGCAATCTAACTACACATTAGGGCCTAATTGCCAAGCATAGCTCTGCTCGCGAATCAAATTCCATAGCGCTAATTTCAATTTTCAATTGTTTTACGTTCTTGCTCTCAGTGACGATTTCAACTTGCTTTGTTATTGTTATTCTATTTAATTACATTATCTTGGATTTTTATTGGGTATTACCACAAGGAACAAGATGAATTAAGTCAGCTTATTTTACATGTGAGTACTTCTTAAGTTAATAGAATCCATACATTATATGATTGTTTCTTTCCGCCTTGACCCAGTACGTTGTTTTCCCACCCTCTGTGTGTGTGTGTGTATATATATATATATATATATATATATATATATATATATATATATATATATATATATATATATATGACGGGAAAGATAATATATACTTTGTTCTCTATATGACGGGAAAGATAACTCTCTTTCTTCTCTCTCTCTCTCTCTCCCTCTCTCTCTCTCTCTCTCTCTCTCTCTCTCTCTGTCTCTCTCTCTCTCTGTCTCTCTCTCTTCTCTCCGTCTCTCTCTCTTTCCGTCTCCGTCTCTGTCTCTCTCTCTTTCTCTCCGTCTCTGTCTCTGTCTCGTCTCTGTCTCTCTGTCTCTCTGTCTCTGTCTCTGTCTCTGTCTCTCTGTCTCTCTGTCTCTCTGTCTCTGTCTCTCTGTCTCTGTCTCTCTGTCTCTGTGTCTCTGTGTCTCTGTCTCTCTGTCTCTGTCTCTGTGTCTCTCTCTCTCTGTCTCTGTCTCTCTGTCTCTGTCTCTCTTCTCTCTCTGTCTCTCTGTCTCTCTCTCTCTCTGTCTCTCTGTCTCTCTCTCTCTCTCTCTCTCTCTCTCTCTCTCTCTCTCTCTCTCTCTCTCTCTCTCTCTCTCTCTCTCTCTCTCTCTCTCTCTCTCTCTCTCTCTCTATTATATATCTATCTATCTGTCTATCTGTTGTGGTGGGAAAGAGAACGAATACTTGACTCTCTCTCACTCACTCTCCCTCTCTCTCATATTTCTGCACAATGGGCACGCTTATATATTATATATTATATATATATGTGAGAAAAAAGTGTTTATTTACAATAATATGCAATTCACTTTTTATCCATGCTATTACGTATTCCGGTAATACTCTTATTTGTAACCTTAATTTATTCTGAGGATGTCATCTCTACAAATCTCAACACTTTCATTTTTTAAATTTTTAAATCCAGAAGTTTAGATTTTCTTTACTTTTCTCTCATTTATTACCTATCCTTATTTTCTGTGTTTCTTTCTGTCCTTCGTATTGAGGTCCGTAGAAGGGTTATAATATTATATACCCGAAATGTAGCCACGTCTTGTCTTGTCCTTCTTTGAGCTCTTCATCACTATTACTATTACTTTATCGTCAATAGTAGGTGACCTAACATACCAACTGGCAAGCAACACAATCAACCTTTCATAGGGAAATGGGGGGGTGGGATTAAAGAATATTGACAAACAACAACAAATATAAAACACACTACACACATAATATTATCAATGCCTAGTATGCACTACTACTACAGGTCTTACTATTATTACTAGCCTACCCCTCACTCGCTCTCTGAGACCACCGCCACACGTGTGACGTCACGCTGTGGTTAGCGCGGCTATCTCTATTACGAAGGCTACGCCCACACGCCCTCTTAATGGGACGGTAGACAACTGGAAAAATTATTTTGCTATAAAATAAGGCTGGATGGTAATGTAGTTCTAACCTGCACTATGGAGAAGAAAAAAATATTACAAAGGGTACTTTTCTTCTTTTAAATTATCCTTCCACTCTGAAATCCTCTATGTATAATTTCATCAAAATTCATGCAAGCCTTCATTGAAAACAATTTGTTTTATTAAGCCTGAAAGATTATAGCATTCATATTATCAGGTCTCACTGCAGACAGACGTATTCTGTTGAAACATGCAATAACCTACATAGCAAATTCACTCAGATTATGGGTAATTGCATACTGTTGGTGTTGAATTTGTACAATTTGTTATCCAAATATGTGTCACAAAATTTTAATACAAATCTGTATATGTGTATGCAATTTTCAGTAATAGAACAATGATGCCAATTATAAAAAAAAAAAAATTCTTTTCTTTTTTTATTTATTGGAATTTCAAGTTATTGGTTTTCCAATAGCACATAATACTAAAAAAGAAACTTGGATTTGATTATGAGAATACTCCATTGAGAAAGGATCCCATTGATCAAACAACAAATGTATTACAGAACTGCAGTTTTAACACATGGGTACACTAGCCATTCATTGTCTATGGGTGCCGTGATCGTAGGTTCCCCCATGCTAAATAGTGTATGTAATAACTTACTATTATAGCATAATTAACACTATACTGTACCGTATCATAGACAACCTTTTATTGATACATGCATTGTAAGCATACCTTTTACTTATGATAATAATCAAAATGAAAGTTAATTTCTATGATGGCTTAGCATTTGGGATCCCATTAACTGCCCAGGGGGCCTACAATGCTGTCAAAACGGCTCTGTATTAGAAAGTATATCAGTTAATGATAATCATACACTTCTCTCAGAAAGAAAGGAACCTTCATATATTACTAGTGCCAATTTTGAATGATTTATACACAAACATATTTACATACAATATTTGTACAAGGCCAAGGAAAAAAATCAGATATCCATTTATTCTTCAAGTTCCAGGAGATAAACTTTGGTAAAATAAAAGGTTTTTCCAACTATTAAAAAAATAACTCATTTGTGATACACAATTTAGTTATAAATTCATGATAGTGATAAAGACAAAAACAATGAGAGATTTGAACTTTATTTAAGACATAATCTAGAAGGTAATGATCATGTAACTAAACAATTCATAGCAATATTGATGAAGTAAAAATAAAAGGCAATAAATGTCTATGATCCTGACCAAACCAACCCACCCAAAAAAAAAAAAACAACAAAACAACAACAAAACAAAACAACCCCCCCCCCTGAAAACAACAAACCCCCCAACAAAACAACAACCCCAAAACACAAAAAACAAAACCAACCTAGCTGATTTTGATGATCATCATTTTCTGTCATACTTAACACTAAATATATGCCAAAGTTTGTTTTGAATAGAAAGTAAATACAAAACTTAATCTAGTTTGCTTTTTAGAAGACAAAACTAAACACAAAGATTTAAAATACTCAGAATGAAATCAACACCCTCTCCACTGTCCATGTATGTGTGAAAGGAGAAAAAAGAAAAACACGAGAAAGGAAAAAATAAGAACTCATGTAAAAATGACAGAAGCATATGGAAAACTTTGAATAAAGCTATATCTGAGGTGATAAAGTAGTTTTAAAATGAAAAGCTGTGGGAGGTTCAGATTTAGGACCATGAGGAAATTTTAGAGTACCCAAGAAGTTTGATGGATTAATGAAAGTGAAGTACAGATTTTTTAAGTATTTAGAATACATGTCAAAGGGATGGAAAAGCAAATGAAATCACTGGTGGCCATAGGTAGCAAGATACAAACAAAAATTTTATTGTTTAAGTTGTAAACTTTTAGCACTAGAATTTCTATAAATCAAACAATGACGAGCCACAATAAGTCGATGCAATATATACCTAGACAGGTCAGAATTCTAGAATGGAGTATCAATAAAATAAGATGGCGATATGTGCATTTGGGGTATTGGGATAATATTGTAGATACTTATTGTCTCACAGTAATAAGACGTCAAAAACCTTTGGTTTCTTGGTCGTATCATAACATAACTTTTGAAAGCAAAACAGAGTTCAGATATGGTCAACTAATAATTAAGCAAAATGGAAGGATTAAAGCACATACATGTACACAAGACAGGTACATATTTATATTATATGTTAAGAAACTCTCAAGCCAATCTTTTCCCTTGATTAAAGCAATTAAATTGTAGTAAGATCTTAAATGAAATAAATACTCTCATAAATAAAGTGATGATAAAGAAATTTGCATAACTTAAAGACAGACAAAAACAAAAACAGGCAAAAATAAATACAGAGAGTGAAAAAAGTTGGATGAAAGAGAGACAGAGGAAGGCTGGAAAGGATGGAGAACAGAGAGAGTTATTATCAGCCTGATTGTTATTATCATAAACATGATCAACAACAAAAATAGAACGGGCTAATTGATTTCCTTTGTTACCTTGTATGACCCCATGAGAAAAGATGATATGGGAAATGGGCGTTTAGGTTATAAAGGGATCAGAAAATAACAATTGTGTTTCACTCATAACATAGAGGCCAGTATCTGTTGCAGGATTGTAACAACGCAAATTATGTACACAATCACAGTGAGCAATAGGCAGTGAATGCTCATAATGCATATATTGTATATTATTATATAAATAAGAATAAAGAGGAACAGCAATAAAACAAGGGTTTTTGACACACTAAATTTCTTTCATCATTGTCTCAATCCATTCACTTGGTTTCTTCCTCTCCTGCTTCTATTACCATAAAAATTCAATAACATACTGGTACATGTACATCATAATGATATGCATTGGACATTTTCACACTCTCTCCTTCATGATGTTCATCTTTCCATCCCAAAGATACCAACAATATTCATCTAGCGTATTTAGACCGAAAAACATTTTTTTTTTTTTTAAAAAAGAAAAGAAAATATAAGTAAAGAAACATCCTTGCATTTAGGAAACAGCATGAAAAATCTTCAACAGTCAAGTGTTGCTCTTATGCAGGGTGGTATCCTGACGAGCCCTGATAGTTCCAAGCTTGTTTCTTTGTGTTTTTGATTTGTCTCATTGATTTTAACTATTCAAGCACATTGCATGAGGAAACTTTATGAATTTGACTCACATTTCATATTTTCATCATCCAATATAAAATCATTATTTGGTGGTTGATTTTTTTCAGTTACTGCAGAATAGAGTGGATTAGAGAACCCTTCAGCTTCATCCCCGACTGTCAAATTGGAATTTTTAGAGAATGTGGCATTTCCTGCTCTGTCCAATTGAATCTCAGAGTCATCTACCATGTACTGAGTGATGGGGTCATCAACAGGGTTTGATAAATCATACATCTGATTCTGCATAGCCACTGATCCATCATGTGTGGGTTCAATGACATCATTGTGGAATCGTTCATGTGCAATACTTGATTTAAGGGGGTAAATGTGAACGGAAACGATAAACAAGGAAAATTACTGCAACAATTAGTACAACAGCAACTGCAATTGTGACACAAGCTGCAATAATGACAGTTTTATCACTTTCACCAGACTTAGTAGACTTTTTCTTGTCTGATAATCCATGAGTTATTGAGGGTTTAGTCACTTTTGATTGTGCTGTTATACTTGCGCTTCCTGCATTTGTAGTTGGCACTTTTGTGGTTTTTGCAATTGTAATTGGTGGCTCTGTTTTAAGAGACGTAAATCTTGGTGTGGTAGTAGACGACGTAGTGCTGGATATTGAAGAGGTAGTGACCACAGGCCTTTGAGTTGATGTCTTTGAGGTAGAAAGTGTGGAAGATACAGGACTTGCTCTTGGTGGTGGTGTAGAGATGGAGGCATCTGGATAATTAAATGAGCAAATTAGTAAGTGACTAAACCAAAAAATGAAAAGTAAAAACAAATATACAGGATGCAGCTTGGTAAGTGCAGGAAATAGACAAACCTTCTTTATAACTAAATACAATTACAAAGAAAATATCATATTGTCCTAGATGAATTATATTATGTCTTATCCAACTTTGCACCAGCTTTGGCCTGCAAAGTCAATGTTTCACATTGCTAAATCCTATCTTTAAAACTTTGGAAGAAATAATGCAACTCATTTTTCTCAAATGGTGAGAAGAGACATTTTCTTACCACAAATTACCTAGAAGTAATGATTAACTCAGAAGGAAAACTAAGAGAAGAAATCAGACAGAGAATCCAAAAAGTAATGACAATATATAACCATCTAAGAAAGGAATTTGTAGGTAAACAAGAATTGTCAACAAAAACCAAAATTGCAGTATATAACAAAGTTTATTGTCCTACTCTCATTTCTAGCAGTGAAACCTGGGCAGTAGAGAATACAATAGAGTACAGGCAGCTGAAATGAAATATCTCAGAAGAGTAGTAGGAAAACTAAAAGAGACAAAATCAGAAACACAACAATAAGACATCAAACCAAGTCAGATGGCATAAAAACCAAGATAGAAATAAATCAACTCAGATGGTTTGGACATGTAAACAGAAGGAATTAACAAAGACTAGCTAGATCAGTATACATTGCTAAAACCCAAGGAAAAGATCAAAAGGTAGACCTTGAAGAAAGTGGGATGAAAATATAAAAGAGGCACTAAAGCAAAAAAATTTAACCTCCACAAAAGGAAACAGCAAATTGTCAAGATGGTGTAGCATGGAGAAAGATCATTTCGAGTATCTAAACTCATACACCGGAAGGTAGAATGGACAATAGGTGCAAAATGATAAAAAAACAAGAAGAGAGCAGAAAACATCAATCCATTCCTGCCTCTGTCTTGTTTCTTTACTATCTAGACCGATTTTTTCAAGTCACACTTTTCAGAAAAGATTGTTGGTTTTTTTTTCACATAAAAGCTAGATTTAAAAACAAAAGTTATAACTTTAAAAAAAGTTAAAATGGATATATCATAAGTCTTCTTCACTTCAATGACAGTTAATCAACTTTCTATTTGAAAAGCATTAGCAAGCTCAGTCATGCTTCAGAAGTGCTTCATGCAATTTTACAGTGACTAAATGTGTAGAGAAGTTGAACACTTACTGAAGCATCTGACGCCAGCATCCTCAGAATGATCACAGTTATGTGAATTAATTCCAGCATGAGTGCAATCTGCTAGATCACTCTCTGAGCCATCACATCCAACATTGTCCAAAAGAATATTGCCAGTACCGCTCTTCACTTTTTCCTCAAAGATGGCTACACCTTGAATTGGAAATATAGCAAAGAATATAGTACAACATGAAATTATCAGTGTCCAAGTCAAAAAAAAAGTTAAAAAGCATTAACAAAGGAAACATGGAGGTTCAGCACTCAAAGTCACATGCATCATGATAATGAATAAAGATGTGATGAAGTCTTTGTGTAAAGGTTAGAAAGAACATGTCAATATAACCCATAAGGCAAATGTTCTAATAGTATCTTGATGGAAGATGACCTATTATTGCAAAGCCATTTGTTTTGCAGATATGCACTGCATCTCCTCCCCCTGAGATTGGAAGAGGTCTAGTTTTAGGCTTGGATTGTAGTCTTGGGATGATAATAAGAATAGGGCCAATGTGACCTTCTGTGATAAAAGTAGAGACCTCTGTTAAGTTGTTTTATTCATTTGAGTTTGAAGTTTAAAAAGAGAGAAAGTAATGTTCCTCCCAGACCTGAACGTACCAAAGATATTTGAGGAAACAACGTTGGACCTGGCAGAATTACGCTAAACCCAAATCCGCATGCTCTCAAAACGAAAAAATCAAACCCAGCCAATAAGTTGATCGAAAACAAATTTCATAATGATGTTGAGCATGAACAACACGAGAAAATGACCTAGGTATAGAAGAACATAATAGGATTGATCTAAATGTGGCCATGGTCTTAAGGCAATAGTTGAGACCTAAATATCCTATTAATATTTTTTGTTAACTTTTATTTACCATCAGTAAAGCCAAGCTCTCTACAGACCACGCTAGCATCTGCATCGTCCCAGTCATCATCACATACAGTACCCCACTCTTCAAGTCCTGAGACAAAAACTTCCACTCTTCCTTCATGTGTTTGATCATCTCCCAGGCGAATATTTGTTAATTCTGTTGAGTAAAGGCAATTTATGCACGTGGCGATATAATAAAAATTAATTGACATTCATTAAGAAATCGTTTAATTTCATATGTGAACAAGATTTATCCCATAATGTGAAAAGGCTACATCCTTTTCATTCAGGTCACAATTTTATTTTTTTAAAATATACAATATGTATATATATATATATATATATATATATATATATATATATATATATATATATATATATATATATATATATATATATATATATATATATATATATATATATATATATATGTGTGTGTGTGTGTGTGTTTGTGATATATATATGTTTGTGAAAGGTAATCTGAAATTTTGAGTAACATTTTAGCAGTAGCAATTAGCCAATTTAGTGATGGTTGTATGGCCTGACCACCTATGCAGGCGGATATAATGAGGCAAATGAAACGTGGATCACTAAAAATAGTTTACTTTTATTAAAAAGTAACTGAGACATGAAATGCAACTCATAAATCTTAAGTATTTTAGGATTTTAAAAATCACATATGCATCATGATGTAAGTTTTAAAAAGCTGTATCTTGCATTGTACTTGAGGGTTTGTATAACTATAAGAGATGGAGTATATGAATGACTTAATAATTCATAATCATGTGCATATTTCTTCTCAAACCATTGCATTTGTATCACTTACTGACTTCCTCATTATAGCAAGCTGTGTAAGCATCTCCTCCACAAAGGAAAGAAGTCCTTCCTTCATCAAAACCAGAATTTAGACATGATAGAAGAGAACTTTCATTTCCGGAACAAAGGAAAAAGCTGAACATAGGACTGAGGGATTCCAGACTTTCATCTTCAGTGCTCATAGGTATGCCATCCATGTATCCCAAAGAACGACACAGTGTTTTAGAGTTTGCAGCATTCCAATTAATAGCACATACACTTCCAAATTTGCCATCCACACCAATCTCAACACGACCAGATTCTGTGTTCGACAATCTGAACACAACACCTGTAAATCAGTAAAAGTTTAAAGAAATGATGTAATTTATGATTTTTTTATAATATTAATGTTTATCTAGTGATTATCTGAATAAACACATCCCAAAAAACCTCATAATATTTGATTGTTTAAAGGGAAAGATGGGGCCTACACAGTATGTGTTATTTTCATTTTCCCTGTTATACAACTGGGATCATGTCAAAACATTTGATAAACTTGTCAGTGTAAATCCTCAGACAAATATCAACTGTCTTTTTGTATTATCATCCTATCCTTTAAAATATGTTAGTTATGCGTATTGTGTATATTGCGTTGGTGTGCGTAAATTATATATGCATATGTCTTGATTTATAATATTTATTCATGTTTGAGCACTCTGAGCTTGAGCTTTTGGGGTGGAGCACTATACAAGAACTATCATATTATTAGTGGGAGTGGTAGTAGTAGTGGTGGTAGTAGTAGTAGTGGTAGTGGTAGTAATAGTGGTAATAGTAGTAGTGGAAGTGGTAGTGGTAGTCATAGTAGTCATAATAGTAGTAGTAGTAGTAGTAGTAGTAGTAGTAGTAGTAGTAGTAGTAGTAGTAGTAGTAGTAGTAGTGGTGGTGGTGGTGGTGGTGGTGGTGGTGGTAGTAGTAGTAGTAGCAGTAGTAGTAGTAGTAGTAGTAGTAGTAGTAGTAGTAATAAGTAGTAGTAGTAGTAGTAGTAGTAGAGGTAGAGGCAGTAGTAGTAGTAGTAGTAGTAGTAGTAGTAGTAGTAGTAGTAGTAGTAGTAGTAGTAGTAGTAGTAGTAGTAGTAGTAGTAGTAGTAGTAGTAGTAGTAGTAATAGTAGCAGTAGTAGAAGTAGTATTCATTGTCATTAAAATGAAAATATTTGCTTGTTGCTGTGGTCATGTTATATTTATTGTTGTTGTCTTTGTTTTTGGTGTTTAGGTACAGGTAGAAATAATCTAGGCAAATAAAATTATTGACAAAACAGGTAAAAGTGATAACAGTTTATGTGGCTTTACAATTTTGTTTTTTTTCTGATATCATTTCTTTTCTAACTACACCATTATCATTTTATTGATAAAAGTTTAACATTGTTGTTCTCCTGCTCTCAGTATCCTTAACTGGATTTTGTTTACAAATTTGATTTTTATTGTTTCATGCATAATCTGACCTTGATTCCTGTAGCACACGACTCCAGCTTCTGAAGCATCAAACGGACAATTGTCCGAGTCAACGGCACGATCAATTTGGCAATTTGTAAGAGAATTCTCCGTCCCTCGGCATTTGACTTCACTCCAAAGCATTGGAAGTCTATTGCGGAACAAGTGCAAGTATTTTACTCCACCTTAGGAGAAAAAGATTAAAAAAGGAAAAATAGGAAAAATCAATTTTCAAAACATAGGCTATCGGTCTAATCTGAAATATAAAAAAAATGAAACCATTTTCATTCAGTCCGGGAACATGGTAGTAAAGAGTTAAGGAAAGTATCTGCCTCTCAACAAAAAGGTTGTGGGTTCATGCCCTGACAGGCTGAAATATTTTTAAAAAAAATTTTTCAGTTAAACCCACTCCCTAGTCCAGGTAGGTAAACAGACACCTAATCCCATCGGTGATGGATGATATGAAAAGGAGTTACCCTGTGCAGATCAAAAAAATGTGACAGAATGAGTTTCCTTTCATTTCATTCCTTGATAAAGGAGAGAAAGCTTTTCATTTAATCTTCTTGTATGTGCCCCCACAGAAAATTATGTTTAGTTTTTACATTCAATTGAGATTCTAACTCAGTTTAACTTAAAGAAGACTGAAAGTAGTTTAAGCAGTTATATATGATTTTTAGCCAATCTACTTACCATTGAAATTCAACTGTCTACATGCAACTGTTGCTTCTGTATCAGTAAAGTCCTTCATGCAGACTCGACCCCATATACCATTTTCACGTATTTCTAAAATTCCATGGTTATTTGAAGTCTGGATACTGTCATTTGACAGACGAATCTGGAATTCTTGACAATGCAAGAAACGTAAAAAAGAAACATATTAAAACTTGATTTCGTCAGTCATTTTGTTATTTTGTATTAAGTTTTTAGTTTTGTAAATGTAAAATTGATATGCATGGGTTTAGATGCTCGAAATGATCTTTCTCCTGATTGCCCTGTCCTGGCATTTTCTGTTTCCTTCCATGCAAGTTAAATTTCTTTGCTTTAATGCTTCTTTTATATCTTTTTTCCATTTTCTCCGAGGTCTGCCTTTTAGTCTTTTACCTTGAGTTTTAGCATTGTATACTGATTTAGCTATTCTATTGTCATTCATTCTGTTAACATGCTCAAACCATCTCAGTTAACTCATTTCTGTCTTAGTTTTTATGCCATCTGTTTTGGTTTGATCTCTTATCGTTGTGTTTCTGATTTTGTCTTTTTTAGTTTTCCCTACTACTTTTCTTAAATATTTCATTTCAGTTGCTTGTACTTTACTGTATTCCCTACTGTCTAAGGTCAAGGTTTCACTGCTATAAAAGAGAGTAGGACAATAAACTATGTTGTATACTGCCATTGTGGTTTTTGTTGACAATTCTTGTTTACCTACAAATGCCTTTCCTAGATGGTTATATATTGTCATTGCGTTTTGGATTCTCTAGCTGATTTCTTCTCTTAGATTTCCCTCTGAGCTAATCATTACTCCTAGGTAATTGTAGCTTTGGACTTGTTCTAAATTCTCCCTGCCCAAGTTAAGACTTTGTGTTTTACCTTCCCTATTTACTAGCATTGTTTTGGTTTTATTTGCATTTACTCTCATTCCTCTTTTATTTAATTCATTATTCATCATGTTGATATTCGCCCTTATGATCCAGTAGTTTGGGTAAACATCTGGAATCAAAAATTGCCATCAATTGGTCAGTTGAAAAGCAAGGTTTTCGATGTCTAAATGCTATCCTGTTTATTTTGTTCTAGAATGATAAACACTTTCAATCAATGTTGTGAATGTAAACATGGTATAGACAGAATTCAACAAAAAAGATGAATATTTTCAATCAATGTGAATGTAAACAGGGTAAAGACAGAATTCAACAAAAATGATGAATATTTTCAATCAATGTGAATGTAAACAGGGTAAAGACAGAATTCAACAAGAATGATGAATATTTTCAATCAATGTGAATGTAAACATGGTATAGACAGAATTCAACAAGAATGATGAATATTTTCAATCAATGTGAATGTAAACAGGGTAAATATAGAATTCAACAAGAATGATGAATATTTTCAATCAATGTGAATGTAAACAGGGTAAAGACAGAATTCAACAAGAATGATGAATATTTTCAATCAAGTAAAATAGAATTCAACAAGAATGATGAATATTTTCAATCAATGTGAAATGTAATCAGAATATAGAGAGATCAACAAGGTGACAAAATATTATTGTTCAATGCTGTGAATGCAAACAGGACATAAAGAGAGTGCATCAAAACAATGATAAAAGCATTCTTAATCACTGTTGTCAGTGAACAGGATAAAGATAAGATTTCAACAATGTAAACCATGCAGAAAAGCTCAGCATGGTGTTATTCTTCCCACTAGTAAAGTGAATCAGGTTTGTTTGTGTCATTGTATTTCTGCCTGTCTACCATATGTGGTGATATCAGAGTGGATTGGGAGGAAACAGCTAGGTGAAAAACTTATGAAAGTATGAAAAAGTGAAAAGAAAGATGCAGGACTTTCCCAACAGCTCCTGCAAACCACCGACAGACGATTAAGGACAACAAAGTTTGACATTTATTAAATGAATCTGTATCAAACAATAAGGAAAAGTTGATGCCATAGGTGACATACCAAAATCCTGACTTGTTAATGGAGTACTGTAACATGCCACAGAAGCATATTTTCCAGATGGACAAAGCCCATTGGGGTCGGCAGCGCATTCCGCAATAGATCTTTCTGAACCTGAGAGCAACAAATTAATACAAATGAATGGCAATTTTAAGAGAAAAACACAGTTGTTTTGATACGTCAAAACAAAAAAAGAGAGCAATCTATCTACTGTTTGCCTCTCAAACGTCACATGCTGGAACTGTTTGCATAGTTTTTCTTCTTGAATTTCAATTTATGAGCGTTTTTCATATAGTATATCACCTTTACAAGACATAAGAATTAAATTACCAATCTCTGTTCCTTCTAGTATTGGTTATAATTATATCAAGGTAAAATTTATCTGCACGACTATTATTTCTACCATGATTACTAGGACTATTTCTACTACTACTGCTGCTATTATTAATACCAATATTATCATCATGATCATCATTATGATCATCATCCTTATCATCATCACAACAACAACAACAACAACAACAACAATAATAATAATAATGATAATAATAACAATAAAAGTAGCAAGGATAATGAGAATAGCAATAACAATAACAATAGTAAAAATGCATTTTTTCCAGTAAATAGATCAATAACATTAATGATACACACTGTTTCTCATAAGTAAACAAAGTTTGGAATTTAATAAGGGCAATACAAAATGTGAATTTATATCAGTTATATAACTTTATAGCGATGCCATGGTTGATTAAATAAAACATTGCATACAGCTATAGATTAATTTGATGGGTATTTGTATATACTTTTAGCTTAACTTAGTTCTGATTGGGTGTCATTAGATTGTTTAAGATTATAGGGAAGACCAAAAGCACATGTTTTTTCTTTGCTGTTCCTTTCTTATTATCCTCAGAAATAGCTAGATTATTGCATCTTTGATATATTCATAATGTCAGAAACAAATTTGTATCCTTCATAGCGTATCTAAAACGATAGCCCACCTGTGCAAGAAATTGTATTTATGCCAATTGTTGCTACTGCTTCACCAAATCTTCCATCCTTCACAGGCAACCCATCTTGATATCCTTGCATAAGACTTTTACAAATAATCTGTGCTTCTTTTCGGGTGATAGTGTCATCGCAAACATGAGTCCATGAGCCGTCTTTGTAATAGAGCAAGGCACCACTTGAAAACCTCAAACCTTGGTTTAGTTTGACTGAAATAAGAATAAATTTTAGACCATATACAATTCAGGTCAATAGAAACAAGGAAAATGGATCAAATAAAATAAACAATTTTCTGAACATATGTCTTTTAAAATAAATCTTTTGTTTGTCTATTTTGTTTTGGGTTTGCGTGTAAGGTTGCTCTTAATTTTCATCTTATTTTATTCCATTACAGTGACCATTGTGGGATATTTCTCTGCATACCTTAGTCAATTCCTTTTTTTACAATAAAAGCATTTACATTTTTTTTTTTAAATGTTTCTTTATATCAGCCACATTTGTGTGTGATTATAATCTGGAGTTTATTATAATAAGGAAGAAAAACATTTGTCTCTCTTGAGATTGATACAATACATCATATTCTATACAAGAAAAGTGTGGTTTTGGACAAATGTATACATCAAATAAAAATGTATCCACTGTCCAGTATTATCTTTCATCAGATACTGGCTTTTATGAGCTTCTGATTTTACGTCATCCATTCATAACTTCTCATAAAAGAACTTTTAAAAACAATCGCTAAAGACTTTCGTCTCTTCCTCATCTTGTAGATCATGTACATCGTACGATGGAATACATTCCATTGTGACTCGGAGAATAAAATCCACTATATCAGCCTCTTCCGTATCTTTAACCATTCTGATTTCTAACCCAAGTGACCATATCATGGCACTGGTACATCAGCCAATTTTTCAATAATGGACACATGTTTAAAGTTTAAATCAGCAGTAGCTTGATCAAGATCTTTTCTGATGCTTCATTTGTGTTGGGATTGTTATTGAAAAAGAAAAAAAAAGAATTTAGTGATAAGCAACATCCTTAAAGTGGATAACTGATAAAAAAGGAAAGAATTTAAATTACCATTCTCCTTCCTGTCCAAAAACCCCCCACAAACAACAAAAATAAAAACAAATGTAGACCAAATTTGAGAAAATCCTCCACAGTTCAAGTGTTTTACATAGACTGTGACACTACTTACCATACTTGTAACAAAATACAGATGCATCATTGCGATGGTGGGAACAAGGTTCTGTGAATAATGAGAAATTTGAAGAGCTTGCTTCTTTATTCCGGAAACCAGTGTGAGGACATTGATGAAGAATAAGTTCATTGCCAGAACACTGAACGTTTTGCAACCAAATGGGTCCTGACCCTCTTCCATACAGAGTCAAATTGGGCGTCGCCATCATGATAACCTAAACTTCGGCAAACAACGCGGGCATCTTTATTACCCCAAAGCAGATTACATACTGAGCCCCAACGATTGTTAACGGAAATTTCCACCCTGCCTTTGTTTCCTTCATCGGGGCTTCCAGACAGTCGGTAATGAATACCTGAAAATAAAACAAACACGTAAAAAAATCAAATCGTAATGTTGAACCCACACTAAGTGATAGTGGAGATAAAAATGGCAGTACTAATCCTATAGACATAAGAAAACTTCAAGCCTTTAAAGTATCAATAAAGAATGAAAAGGTAGCAAAAAGTACATAGGAAATTGATTTGAAGATAAATTGCAGATTGCTATTTTGGGAAACAGATATAAAAATGGAAATGAAAAGGGGACTACAATTTCAAGGAAAATCAATCAAAATATAACACTGAATACAAGCTGTAAAAAACAAAAGTGATCGTATTGAGGAAAACATGAATAAAAGTGGAGAAACTAAGAATCCTTCAATTGCCTTCCATTTTGTATTTCTCATCATGGAAGGTATTATCTCATCCCTGCAAGAGAGAGGATTGAGAATTGAAAGGCTCGCTTTGGGAAAGATAATAAAGGTGAACCTGAACTTATGCTAGAATAGGGTAAATATTGAAGCATTCCATCCAATATCTATTTTTTTATAAAGTACCATTTCAATATCAACAACAACATTAATGCCAACATATTTTCTTGATGAATAAATGAAGATATAAAAGTATGATTATAAATAAATGGATGAACAAATAATTACATTTTTAAAAACCCAGAAAAGAAATGATTTAATTAGTTTTGTGTTTTACCAATGTAATAAAAAACACCTATATTTTAAAACATTAACTTGCCATCATTTTGAAAGCAGATGACAGCTGCAGTATGAGCATTTGTGCAGTTTCCCAACTCTTCTCTTGTATTAAAAAGACAATCAGATAAGCTTGTTTCTGTGCCATCACAGGAAACATCACTCATCCAATAAGGACCAATAGAAGATGCTGATACGTAGTCCTTGAAGAGAAACATCAGAAGGAGGAATCAAATACAATTATTGCATTATAGACACTGAAAGCATTTAGGATGAATACATGTTTTCAGAAAAATTCTCTAACTTTGCTTCATTGAAATTTACCCCACCCACCATTTGCTGTAATATCAGGGTAAATTCAGAGGACACAGCAACATGAAATATTGTGAAAAAGTGAAAGGAAAGAAGAAGGATCTACCAGAAGGACTTGCCAACTTGGATGGGGGGGAGGGGGGAGGAGGAAGTAAGGGCAATTATGAGGATCGAGTTGTTTAATATTGGTGTTTTGTCGCTTGGCATCATCATAAAAAGGAAAAGTACTTGGCAAGAAATAAGAAGTCTTCTTTTCATGCACTGTTTTAGGATCTTTCATAGTGAAAAAAAAAATACCCCATGGGAAGTAAATCATAAGGGAAAATCAATTGACCTCCTCATATGAATGGTAGTACGCAAATCCATTGGCAAAACTTCTGCTTCTACAAAATACTCCAGCATCAACATCATTCCAGTCTGTGCTGCAAATTCGGCCTTTGACACCCATGTGTGTTACTTTCAACTTTCAGATCCTGTAAAGTCCTCATCCAGTGTTATCTGATAGTCTGTATGAGAAAAAATGGGAAAATCGTAAATATCATTTTATTTCAAAAGGAGCTTACGGAATTGATGCAATAAAATGTCATATTTACAAAAAAAAAGTTAAGATTAAATGTTGTTCTCAAAATGCCTAAAGCAAACCTGCATTTTGTCATGATTGAAAGAATTCATATGCTTCAAAAAATAGTACAATGTTGGTTTTACACATGTGCAACGTATATCTGTTATAAACTTTTCTCTTTTTTTCTTTTCATATAATGTGATTTTTACTCCTATCCACAAATACATTCATCCATACATGCACACATCCGCACATCCACACATACACATGCACCAAGTGCTGGCTAATAAGTTTTAAAAAAAGAGACAGATTTATGGCTGTTTGTGAGGAAACAAATAACAACTGGATGGCAGCCCTGATTTTTCTGCATTAATTTTTTTATGTACAATTTACTATAGACACAGAAATTCTGACAACAACAAAAATAGAAAGAATTTAATCAACAGAAAGAAAATGTGTAGAACCCATACACCATAAAACCATATCAAAATCTGCACCATAGAATTTGAAAATTAACCATATGGCTTGAAAATACTTTGTACTGATTGTAGTGATCCATATTTTTTTATCAAGGGAAAGTTTTGACAAGTGTTTCTTAATTTTCTAAGGCTGTAATGCGGAGGGATAGTTTTATAAAGTATAACAGAAGTACCAGTATCGTTGTAGGAATCACTTGCATCCAAACAAATGACTGACGCATAAAGACCACTATGGCAAGTTTCATGCCTCACACATTCTTGAATGGTAGCTTCGTCACCACGACATTTAAGAGTTATATTTGGATGAAGAGTTTCACGACTCGTGCTTTCTCCTTCATAAGCAGAGCAGCATATGGAGCGTCCATCATAGTAACCCAAGTCTTGACAAACTTTGCGTGCTGATATGTCATCAAATCCATCATCACAGACCTTGAACCACTCATCATTTTCATAAATGAGCACAGGTCCATTGTTAGAAGTCTTTCCAGATCCTGTGCTGAGGCGAACTAGAACATGAAAAGAAAATGTTAATTTATTAATTTCATTTATCTCTAACAAAACATTTTTGTAAAAAAAAAAAATTGCAATAATGACAATTCTCAGTGTCTGTTTCTTAGCTTGTTATAAAAAAGATTTTTTTTTTTCATTAAATGAAGTGATCACTCTTTGCTTCTATTGGTGAGAGGTTAGAAAGTTTAAACATTCATGAGATGTCCCTACCATTTCCATCATAAATGGCTTTGAAAGCTATTGCATATTTGAAATTGTATCCGAAATGACACAGACAAATGTGCAGGTATGAAGAATACACTTTCAAGTTCATAGTTCATATCATCTAAGGACTGGACATTTTTGTGCTTGACAAGAAAATTAAAAAGAAAACTCTCCTTTTTCTATGGAAAACCATACCCTTAACATAAAATGAGATGGTGACATATGATTTTAAACTGTATAACAATGGACTCAATTATTTCTTTATAGTTTTATAGATATTTCATTATTATTCACATCAGTCCTTATCATAACTGAAACAGAGTAAAATGTTACATCTTCCCACATCAATTATGTCAAAAAGCTCTTATGCAACAATTATTACAAATATTTATTTTTCCATTAAAATTCAAATGTCAGCAAGATTATAAAAATCAGGGTGCAGCAACAAATGCATTTAAAATGTTTTGTTTCCTGACTAGGGTATGATTGCACTTCTAAAATTGATGGGTTTTTTTCACAATCTTCCTCAGCTCTCTGGAGAGCATACAGTTCTAACATCTTGATAATGTCTAAAAAAATCCTTTCTTGCAATCAGTTTCACATACAAAATTATAATTCCTACTTCAGTAAGGTAATTGCTATCACTTTTATGTATTTTATTCTATATCAATATGATAGCTGCAGAGCAGTTTCCACAGACACTTGTATAATACCATATATGAGCTTAAAATTATGTGCATTTCTGTTTATGAATGCAGTTCATTTGTGGAAAAGAAAAAATCCATACATAGTCAAGTCATACCATCAAATACTTTGCATGATCCTGTCTAGTGCTGCCCATCATTTTGAGAATTTTTCTTACTCAAGATATGACTGGAGTTAAGGGGGAAGGGGGGGGGGGGTGCGGGTCTGGAGTGAAAATTTTCCCGTTTGCTTCTATCAATTTAACTTATGTATAGGTGTAATGGGCATGGTGTACTGAGTTGAAATATGTCGTTGTTTTTTTCCTAACGCTTCTGATTGCCATGGAAACAGTGGCCATCTTGGATTTTTGCCCCAAATTTCATCAACTTCAATATTGATAGGCTTTTTCATTTTTCAACAAATTTGTTTCAAACTTGGCACCACCTTATTTGATACAATATCTAAATTTGATCAGATCGGATTTTTGTTTCATTAGTGAGTTTTGATTTTATGAATTTTTGAAAATAACATATGAGAACAACCAAAAATATACAAAATTTTGTAAAAAAAATTCAATTTTTCCAAATTATAATACATATCACAAAAACATCTGATCATTTCTCTGTTTTCTCCCACTCATCATGCATACCAAATTTCATGAAGATACATTGAGAAATAAAAAAGTAGATAGGAAATAATGAACAAAAAAGGACATTTTGAGAAAGTCGTATTTTTCTCACATTTTCTGTTCTTTGAATACATTTTCTCCCATAAACCTAAGAAAAGAGTAGGATAATACTTTGAAACATTATAAAACCTTGAGAGGTTCTCAATTACTTCTTATTGACACTGTTTCAAGTACACCAGCACCTTTTTACTCATTTTGAGATGGTGCCTTTTGATAATAGGTGCGTGGAATATGTTCCGTAACTTCCGGCCGATCTAAGGCAATATTCATAATAGACCCTCAAATAATATTTCTGGTTTTATTGTATAATAGCTGTGTTGAAAGTATTGTTTCTAAAATATTCATATAAATTCAAAAATCAATACTGAGCTTTTTTTATGATATCATTGTGACGGGAATGGACTGCTCTACCCACTAGTATAATAGACTAGATTTATCCCATTTTCGGGCAAAAATGGCATTCCCAGAACCCGTCCCCCTCCTTAACTTTACCTGATGAGTAACAAAACACTCCTCGTCCCGCAAATGATTGGCACAGGAACCAGTCCGTCCTGCAATCCAGCCCTCATGGGGACATTCATTCAGATTGTTTTCCTCACCAGTGCATCGTGGAGCAATTTCATAGACAGGACCTTGTGAGAAAATAATATTTTCAATCTTTGGATGACATCCCTTCAAAGGGAGGAAAACATGTGTACTTCTAATCTCATATTGAATATCTGAGTTACGTATCATGCCTTGCAGCATTCAGTGTTGCCAGCAAAAGCGTTAAATCAGTAATATTAAAATGGCAAGGAATAAATCATTGATGAATTATCTTATTTATAAAAGTATATTTTTCCTGTTTAAAATTTTTTTAAACAAAAGACTTCTCGGTGTTAGTGCTTATCTATTCTTTTCTTTCAAATACATTTTGCTCATTTTGCCCGAATACCTTGAGCAATATCAAGTTCCTCTGTTTCATATACATCACCGCTGATGTAGCCAAGTTGTCGACACATTGTTTTTGCATCTTTGGAGTCCCAGTATCTCTCACAGATAGTTCCCCATACACCATTTATCTTGACTTCCACACGACCATAAAAACTTTGGTCTGTTCCAGCAAGACGAAAGACAATCTCTGTTGAATAATAAAAGTAATGATTCATAATATCGTAAATATTTATTTCAGATTCAAATAACCATGTACAACTTTTGATAACTTTATTGGTCATAAATTTACCTTTAAACTAAGGGTTGATTTGATTCATTCCTATTTCAAAGATTTAAATCAAATTCCGTTTTGTACATCCGAATTCCATTTGAGATTCTGAATCTTGAGCTAGAAAATTCATTGTTATTAAAAAAAGAGAAGAAAGATTGAGGGTCTTACGGACTATGAGTGTGTTAAAGTTATGGGTAATTTTATCTGATATATCCGGTTGGCCAAAAAAATAATGCACAGGAACTTTGAGCTTCAAAATTTCCTCTTCCAACCATTGATTAATACAAAATTTTACATGTATTATTATCTAGAAATGTATTTTTACATTAGTGTGTCAAATATCATTTAATTCTAGGCGGAAATAAAGAAATAACAAGACTTTAAGTGAGGTGCAGTCGAAGGGGCAAATTTTATTGATTCTTGACAACCATTTTGTACTATCCATTTGCTTGTCATCAAATTGCTGCTTTTAAGTACAATTTTGCCGTCATTTATATTCTAGAACCCATATTAAAATTAACCTGTGACACATAAGTAGATAACCAAGCCTATGTCACAAATCGTTAGCTATTATCCAATAATGATGTAACTTCCATCTTTTGGCTGGTGATTTCACTTGAAGAAAATGTTTAGGTGTCCAACAAAACAAGAACAAAGAAGGAAAAATGACAAGAACAGTTACATCCAACACTGAGAGTGTGCAAGAAGCTCACCATTTCCATATGAGCAAAGGACACCGGCATAATGCCCATGACCGCACGTCTTTACTTGTCGAGTTCAGCATGAGGACATTGTGACAGTGTAGACTCACTCCCATCACACTGCACCTAATAATTGAAAATGTAATGGACATTTTTGTTATGAGAGCCTCAGGTTCATTTGTCTAAATAAAAAGTCACCATAGCAAAGTTTTCTACATAGATATTACAGATTTTGGGTCACACATTAAGACAAAGAGATAAATAAAAGACAAAAGTGAATATCAACAGATAGACAGACACACATACACAATATACACAAAAAATAGACTAAAATGGTGTCAAATTTTGAGTTCTTATTCAAGTTTACAACTTATTAATGTTCAAGAAATGAATTGTTCTTACGTTGCTCATCCATAAAGGTCCAATGGTATGCTGCAGAGTAAAGTATGGCTTGTAATGAAAGTAAGCTTGACCTGCAGTAAAGCCAAGCTCACGGCACACCACATTTGCATCATTGTCATCCCAATCATCGCTACAAATGGCACCGTCTATATTCATGTATTTTATTTGAACCAATCCGATTTGTGATTGAGTATCAGCTCCACTGAGACTCACTTCAAAATCTGGAATAGTAGGAGAAAATTTAAAAAAAGAAAAGATAGCATAAGCTTTGAAATAATATATATATAAGCAAACTAGATTGAAATCAATCCTACAATCGAGAAAAACCGGGGTGCAGATTAATAGTTTTTTTAGTAAGGAAAGCTCAGGTAAAGATTTCTGCAGCGATAGTCTCATTTAACTTGAGCTTGCATTTTATATCTATATTCTTTAGTTAAAAACCTAACCCTCAACGTCCAGATGCGGTTCATGAATTATAGTCTCATTTAACTTGAGCTTGCATTTTATATCTATATTCTTTAGTTAAAAACCTAACCCTCAACGTCCAGATGCGGTTCATGAATTATAGTCTCATTTAACTTGAGCTTGCATTTATATCTATATTCTTTAGTTAAAACCTAACCCTCTACATCCAGATGCGGTTCATGAATTATAGTCTCATTTAACTTGAGCTTGCATTTTATATCTATATTCTTTAGTTAAAAAACCTAACCCTCAACATCCAGATGCGGTTAATGAATTTTGATCTAGATTGCCTCAAAGGTAAAGATCTTGACTGTTGTCTTTAACTATATATCTCACCATATTTTTTATGGGATTTTAGTAAGACATCTTAATATTTACTTTAACTCTGTTTCAGATCCCTATTCTAAAAAAAGTAATCCTCTGACAGCTTTCACTTGCCATCAAAAGTTATGTTTATGGGTCAGACAAAGTCAAAAGGAAGTACAAAAAACGTCTGTAAAGAAGATTAAAGTTCCGACTGTTTTCATCAACTTCGAAGTTATTATGACAAGCACCTTTAAGCCTACTTCGTTTTGTAAATAAAAGCAATGGTTATGATTTAACCCTCATATATTTTTTGCTTTCCGTAACCTTTAAAGCAAGGTTTATACCTTGCAAACTTGTTATTGAATTGAAATATTTTTCTGAGGGTAAGATGGTAAAAATCAGTTTCCAGCGACACCTACCATCATCTTGCAATCCATTATAACATGTAAGTCCAACATAATCTTGCCGGCTACACATGTAGTCATCGTCCTGCTCAGCAATGTCATAGGAACAATTTAGCAATGACTGTTCTTGGCCAGTGCACTTCATATTCTTAAATTTTGCTCCAAAATAATTGAAGCCAAATGAACTGCAGCAATGTATGAAACCATGTTCATAGTTCATCATTTTGCAGGCCACATCTGTTAAAAGACATTTTGATGGGGAAAAGAAATATATCAAAAGATCAATAACATAAATAATATACACACACACACACACACACACACTCAAACAAGTATCCTTAGAGAGAGAGAGAGAGAGAGAGAGAGAGAGAGAGAGAGAGAGAGAGAGAGAGAGAGAGAGAGAGAGAGAGAGAGAGAGAGAGAGAGAGAGAGAGAGAGAGAGAGAGAGAGAGAGAGGGAGGAGGGAGAGGGAGAGAGGAGAGAGAGAGAGAGAGAGAGAGAGAGAGAGAGAGAGAGAGAGAGAGAGAGAGAGAGAGAGAGAGGAGAGGGAGGAGAGAGAGAGAGGAGAGAGAGAGAGAGAGAGAGAGAGAGAGAGAGAGAGAGAGAGAGAGAGAGAGAGAGAGAGAGAGAGAGAGAGAGAGAGAGAGAGAGAGAGAGAGAGAGAGAGAGAGAGAGAGAGAGAGAGAGAGAGAGAGAGAGAGAGAGAGAGAGAGAGAGAGAGAGAGAGAGAGAGAGAGAGAGAGAGAGAGAGAGAGAGAGAGAGAGAGAGAGAGAGAGAGGGCGAGAGAGAGAGAGAGAGAGAGAGAGAGAGGGAGAGAGAGAAGGAGAGAGAGAGAAAGAGAGAGAGAGACAGACAGAGAGACTGAGAGAGAGAGAGAGACAAAAAAGAGAGAGAGAGAGAGAGAGAGAGAGAGAGTGAGAGAGAGAGAGAAGAGAGAGAGAGAGAGAGAAAGAGAGAGAAAAGAGAGAGAGAGAGAGAGAGAGAGAGAGAGAAAGAGAGACAGAGAGAGAGAGAGAGAGAGAGAGAGAGAGAGAGATTCAAGAGAGAGAGAGAGAGAGGGAGAGAGATGAGAGAGTCCAGACTGGGAGAAAAGAGAGAAAGAAAGAGAGAGATTCAAAAGGAAAGAGGGAGATTGAATGACAGGGACAGGAAAATTTATAAACGGGAGAGAAAGGGCAAAAGAAAAGTTAGAATTAAGAAAAACAAAAAAAATAATACCTGAGAGAGAGATCAATAGAGAGAGAAGAAGATCTTATAACTTTCAGTCTTTCTTGAGTTGTTTGGTAAGAAAACCTTTACTGTCACTTACCTGCTTCCATTCTCCCAAGACCCTCAGCAAACAGAGCCAAAGTCATCCTGTTCCTTGAGTAGAGTCAAGAGAGAAGTCTGATTCAAGAGCTCAGCTGTACAGAAAGACAATTTGAGAAAAATGTGTTAGAAAGAATCACAGACGAGAGAGAGAGAGAGATGAATAGTAAGAGCATACTTTAAATTGATGATGAGCGAGAATTGTTTTTTTCATTACCAACAAAAACATTTTAAGCATTCAATCTATGGCTTGTGGGTGCTCGCGGATTAAAGAGTCCTCCAAAGCCATGGGAATCCTCTATTTGATACAACAAAACAAATAAATTAATATTTTACTCCTACAACATGTTATATATGCAACATCCTCAGCAAGAGCCAGAGACAGACAGACAGACTGGCCGAGAAACACGGCATGCCTTGAAACAGAAAAACAGAGTAAAGTCATGAGTCTTACAGTTGTAATTCAATTCAATAATTTTGTACACTTTTATTTTTGAAATTGTCCATGTGTAGAAATTGAGTCCATTGAATGACAGAAACCAAAACCAAAATTCCTATTTGTAACATCAAAATTTATAAACGTCAATGAAAAGGGCTAAAATCAAAAGTTACATTAATGAAAAATTAAAAAAATAATACCTGATTCCTCTTTCTTCATCAATAGAAGAGAATAAGATCTTATAACTTTCATGTCTTTCTTAAATGTTGGTAAGAAAACCTTTACTGAAAATATAATTCTCCTTCTCCAAACTACTATTGCAAACAGTGCCAAAGTCATCCTGTCTCTCTTAATCTAGAGGGTCAATATGCACAGAATGGTCTGCACCGCCAAATCGAAGCTCAGCTGTACAGAAAGACAATTTGAAAAATGTGTTAAAATTTTAATCACAGAACGATCGGAAGTCTCTCTCAGATGAATAGTAAAAGCATACTTTAAATTGATGATGATGATTATTATTCAATATTGTTTTTTTCATTACCAATCTCCCTTTTTTTTACACATTTCCATTCTGTCTCTGTCTCTGTCTCAGGGTGTCTCTCGCGGATTAAATGTCTGTCTGTCTGTAGAAAGCCTGTCTGTCTGTCTGTCTGTCTATTTGATACAACCCTCTGTCTGTCTTAATATTTTACCTCCTACATGACATGTTATATCTGTCTCAACATCCTCAGCAAGCTCTCTCTCTCTCTCTCTGTACTTGGGCAAAAAGACGGCATCACACTTGAGGAAATTGGTCTCATCTCTCTCTCTCATCTCTCACTCTGTCATCTGGTGTGTGATCCTCTCTTCTCTCTCTCTCTCTCTCTCTCTCTTTGAATCAGTTCTCCATCTCTCATATCTCTCTCTCTCTCTCTCTCTATGCTCTTACAAAACACTCTTCTCTTCATGTCTCCCCCTCAACACGATCAATAAAGATTTAAACTGTGTGCCACTGGTGACACTCTGTCTTTTTTGTAAACCAAATGTAATAGGATCTGTGAGAGAAGAAACACATTAATTTTGATTTTAAAAAATTTGTCCTTGATTTTGGGAAGAATTCTGTTCATCTACAATATCATGTATTATAAAGTCTCATTTTCAGCACTTATTTTTCTTCAGATGGCACAGTGTATTTTTAGAAACATCTACTTTCTCCAAACTACTATTACAATACAGATTATATTTCTCTGTCTCTCTTAATCTGTTTTTCTTTTCAACACGATATCAACAATTAAATGCATTTCAGTTATTTTTTTTACTTTTGAGTTAACTTTTTATACATGAATAACTGTCAAAATACCGTCATCCTTTATTATTGAAAAGTTTGTAGCGTCTTGGTTGCCATAGAAACGGCCATCATCTTGGATTTTGACTCAATGTTCAAAATCTATCTCCCTCCCTTACAATTGCAGATCGTCTTTTCCATTGGAAAAGAGGACGGTTTTTTAAATATTTTGGACAGCTTTTTAAAATATATTTTTTAAAATTCTATATATCGTGAATGTACAACAACGGCGTTTTTATTACAAAAAAAAAATTCTCAAAAAGTTAACAATATATAAAAAAATCCCGACATAATTCTATTAATATTGACAAGAGGGACCTGTGTGCCAAATATAATACAAATCGCTCGGTAGGAGATAGAATTTTAGTGCGAAAAAAATACATTTCGAAAAATGCAAATAAAAAAATCAAAAGAAAATAACACAAAACAAATGCTTCGGACGGGTTTCCTTGTTGTAGCAGCCCCCTTTACTATTTCGGCAGTCTCTGGCATTGTTACTTATGTAAATAGGATCATAAATCTAGGTTTAGATGTGCACTGTTGTGAAAACAGATGTTGAAATGACCATTTTTTTGTTTTTTTCCTCTATATCCTATGCTTGTGCGTGTGTTTACATATACACTGACGCGCAATGCCTCTTATATCACACAGCGACGGGAGATGCGTTGATCGGCGACGACAAACAAGGTCACATATCGTGTGCTGCCACATTTGGCGATTAACCGCCAATATAAAGGTTTTTACTGCCATTTTCTCAGTCAGTGTTAGGGTAATTTATGTCAAAATTTTGACCGTTTTTACCTACCCTTGCCTACAAAATATTTTGTAAAAAAAAAAAATTATACGTCATATGGACATTTTTCTGTGATGAACTTGTACATAAATGATTGTTCTACCCGAAAATGCAAAGAACAGGAAATCAACCTTGTGGTCCCAAACTCGCAGGTGCCATTTTAATTTGCAAATTTCTATGGGTACAGGCCATCTCTCGCTTATAATTTGTTTGGTCTCATTCATTCAAGTATGATTACAAATTAAATGACTTGAAGCAATGCCTACTTGCTGATCTGGTGCACAAAATCTGAGCAGCTTCCCAGTCTTGGCATCCAGGCTGTTCATTCAAAGATGAGAACTGGCAGTCTCTAATGTTGCTTTCAGTCCCTCTACAGCGCAATCCAGACAGAATCACTGGTTCCTCTGGCCCTTTGTCTCTAGGTGCCAGGATTTGACCCCGAAGTAGCCAAACTCCCTGCATAACACCTGAGCTTCCTCATCTCTCATTCCAGCAGCACAAACGTAACCCTCTATACCGTAATGTGATACTTTTGGCACGCCAATAAAATCTGATAAAGATGTGACATGTACATCTGTGGAAAACAAAAGAGTTAAGAAGTTATATAAAAAACATAAAATGTCATACACATTTTTTAAAATCACATTTAACATTAAAAAAATCTAACACCCAACCAGAATTAACCAAAAATATACACAACACATTTACAGGAAAAAAAATGTTCATTTGCCTTTTTACATGGAACCTACCTGGCTGTGTGAATAGAGTGTTGCTGCAATGGACAAAAGCTTTGTGTCGACTTTGACACGTTCCTCCTCTCTGGATAGTACATGCTGAGATGTCAGATTCCTGGCCAGAGCAGGAAATGGATGTGATAGGGATAGACTCATCTGAAAGGTCATCAGCACTGCAGCACTGTGTTATACCATAGTTATAGCCAAGTCCCTTGCATACAACTGTTGCTTCAATGGCAGTAATGCCTGTATCACACACAAACTCCCAGTCATTAGAGGCTTGATTCATGACAAGCAGTTTCCCCCTCTGAGGCTGGCTTGTTGTATCTTCGCCTAATTTTGCTATATAAAAAATAACAAAACATGTTTAAAAAGTAAGAGCCAACTAAAGAGCTTCATGCCAAATTCAATTGTGACTATGCATAAAAATAGATATTGTAGCTTTTTTTCATTGAAATTTGTCCCGTCCACCATGTCTGGTGATCTTAGGATATCGTAAAAAAATAAGTAGGGTAGATTTCAGTGCAAATAGAAAAATAATCACAAGGTTTTCATCTTTCCAGCTATATAAAATCTATGTGCAAAAGGTGAAGACTATTAAAGATTACACTTTATAGATACATTATGGGAAAATTTGTTATCATTAAAAGGATAAACTCAAAGACTGAGCAATGTCACAATTTTTTTTAGGATATTCTCTCCTTTGATTGGGATTTAGTAAATTTCTTACCGCCTAGAAAGCACTCAATGGATGTGTCATAGCTATGACTGTCACAGACATTATTTGTTCCTCTTTGTGTGCTCAATCTGCAGTCCTTGATCTTATTTGCTGACCAGTCACAATCAATGCCTGATAACCAAACTGGTCCTGTTCCTGGCCCAAAACGCCCAGCTGCAACTTTTCTTCCCCCACTAGTTTGTATAACAAAAACAGAAAACAGGAGTTTGTTATAATTGACAGTGCAACTTCTGAAAAATTCCTTGTACCACAACAGAACTAAAAAGGGTTGCTTAAACACCAAGAGCTATTATAAACATTTCATTGGCTTCTTTATGAGTGAGAAAAGCTATCCCTATATACCTTTTGAGAAATACCTTCATTTCATTTCTAGTCTTTTATATCTACTTGTATATATACTTAATCATCCAATGTCCAACATGAATCTTTATCTCTAGTGTGTGAATTTTACTTGTTAAGTTGTTAAAATCACCAATTCACTCACCTGTATCCCAACTGCCTACAGACAGTGTTTACTGAACGGTCTGTTATTTGTCTCTGACGAACCTCACAGCTTGTTCCCCATTGCCCTCTGATTTTGACCTCTAGTCTCCCTCTTCGTGCTGATTCTCCCCCGTTTAAACGTACATCAATATTTACATCATCTGAAAAACAGAAAGAAAAACGAATACAAGAACAATAATAACAATAACAATAATAATAATAATAATAATAATAATAATAATAATTATAATAATAATAGTAATAACAATAATAAATTATAATGATGATGATGATGATGATGATGATGATGATGATGATGATGATGATGATAAAAATAATGATAATGATAATGATAATGATAATTATAATGATAATGATAATGGTAATGATAATAATAATTATAATAATAATAATAATAATAATAATAATAATAATAATAATAATAATAATAATAATAATAATAATAATAATAATAATAATAACAATAATAACAATAATAATGATAATGATAATAATAATAATAATAATAATAATATTACTACTACTACTACTTCTACTTCTACTGCTGCTGCTGCTGCTGCTGCTGCTGCTGCTGCTGCCACTGCTGCTACTACTACTACTACTACTAATACTACTACTACTACTAATAATAATAATAATTATAATTATAATAATGATAATAGTAATAATAATAATGATAATCATAATAATAATAATAATAATAATAATAATAATAATAATAATAATAATAATAATAATAATAATAATAATAATAATAATAATAATAATAATAATAATAATAATAATAATAATGATGATAATAATAATCATAATAACAATAATCTCTTCACTTAGTTGTGAATAAATTCACTCAATACCTGTGCAGATCGTCTTTTTCATTCATCAATATCTAAAGAGTGACGTTGGTTTTTTAAAAATATTTTGGATAGTTCTTTTTTAATCATTTTTTATAAATACTATATATCATGAATGTACAACAACAACATTTTTATAACAAAAAAATATTCTCAAAAAGTTAACAATACAAATAAAAAACCCATCATCATTCTATTAATATTGACAAGAGGAACCTGTATGCCAAATATAATACAAATCGTTCGGTAAATGGCGGAGGAGATAAAATTTTAGTGTGGAAAAAATACATTTCGAGAAAAATGCAAGTAAAAAAATCAAAAGAAAATAACACAAAACAAATGCTTCAGACGGGTTTCTTTTGTTGTAGCAGCCCCCTTACTCTTTCAACAGTCTCTGGCATTGTTACTAATGTAAATAGGATCATAAATCTAGGTTTAAATGTGCACTGTTGAGAAAATAGACATCAAAATGACCATTTTTTGTTTTTTTTGTCTATGTCCTATGCTTGTGCACGTGTTTACATACACACTGATGTACAACGCCTCTTACATCACACAGCGATGGGCCAAAGTGACGATCAGTGTCGGCAGAAACAAGGTCAACTCGGTGTTGCCACATTTGGCGATTAACCGCCAATATACAGGTTTTTACTGCCATCTTCTCAGTCAGTGTTAGGGTAATTTACATCAAAATTTTTTATTGTTTTTTCCTACCCTCGCCTACAAAATAGTTTGTAAACAAAAATTATAAGTCATGTGGACATTTTTCTGCCATGAACTTGTTGATAAATGATCGTTCTACCCGAAAATTTGATCCAAAACTCACCAGTCTAGGTGGCGCAACCCCCCCCCCCCCCACAGTTATAGAACCAGTAAATGACAGCTTAAGAGAATGAAAATTCTACTCAAAGACAAAGAATCATTGTACTTTTCCTCGATTGAATGTCCCTTCTGGTAGAAAAATTTCTCAAATGAAAACGATCGTGGGGTCATTAAAAAACTACATGTAAAATAAAGTTACTCTTAGTGACCTAGCAACAGGGCCTTTGACGATTGAAGAACAATCAACTCAAAATCATATATATAGACAGTGCCATATACAGGGAATTTTCTTTCAACATTATATTCACCAGTTAAAACAGTACCAAAGACCTAAGATAATCCTTCATTATATCTGATCTTATCACATGAATTCTTACCACTGTCTTCCAAACAAATGCTGTAGGCAACTTTTGATTTGTCTCTGCAGCTCAGCTGTGTTGATCCAAAATTAGAATCAGTACATTCAGAAAACGACGTCTCTGATCCTTCACAAGTAAAATTATAGGGCCAAATGAAACTAAGACCATTTGGATTGTCAGTAGAAAATCCAAAGCCAGAAGAAAACCCTTTGTCCCTACATATTACAGATGCTGAATGATGATTAAAATTGTCAGTGCACATGGAACCTTTCACATCAAAATATTCAATTCCAATGATGCCATAGTTTCTGTTGGCCAAGCTCAAGACAGGAATATCTGGGGAAAAAAGGAAAAGATTGACATCAATGTAAGAAAGCTCAAGCAGATACATATTACTAGTTATATATTGACATATCAATATCATGCTTGGTTACAAAAGAAAATATGCTTTTAAAAGAAGATGTCAGCATAACTGAACCTATTGTTTTAGTTAATTTCTACTGCATAAAATTAAATCAAAGACTGCCTACTTCTTCCAAAACAAAACAAAATACAAGAAAAAAAACTTCTACAAAATCTCTAAACAAGAAAATTGCATATTCTAAAACACAAAGCTTATTCTATGAAAAATACAATTCAAAGAACATCACCATTTTCCAAGGAATAACTGCAGGCCACAGAAGCATGTGTTCCTGATGCACAGCTATCACCAAAAACAACAGTCTGGCATGTTGACAGTGATTCTTCTGCACCTTGACAATTGATTTTGTTTAAATCCAACAGCCTGCAAAAGTTAATAATTTCTATGAAACATAAGAATTGACAGCATCAAGAAGAAATGTTATTCCGATGCATTTTCTCAGTGCAATTGTTTTTCTTACATGCTTATTTTATCGTAGTAATAATATATATTACCAGAGAAGGCACAGGAAAGGCTGAGCAGCAAATGGAGATCCCAGTTACATAACCCATGCTGCGACACATGACAGAAGCCTCAACATCGGTGAATTCATCTGAACAAACAAGTCTGTAAGCACCATTTCTTAAAATGGAAACTGCTCCATAGCTTTTCTCTGCGTCTGGGGCCAGCCGCTCTATAAACAGACAGAACAATTATTAAAACTGAAATCGACATGAAGAATAATTGATGTCCTTCTCATATCATTTACTCAAATCCTTTCTATATTTTGTTATACATGCTTGTGACAATGTTAAGTCAATGATGATAAGCTAAACAAAGTAATATTTTGGGCAAAAAGCATAGAATTTACCATCTTTCCAAATCAAATAAACTTGTGTATAGCTTAGAGTTTAGCATTATCGATGATCTTTAGTCTTCCATTCAGACATCGGTATTTTTGTGTATAAACACCCCAAAAAAATAATACATGATATACCTGTCATTTAATATTGAGATTTAAGATCTGAGATATCTAATTACCAGTTGCTTCTAACTTTTCTGATACCTATAATGATAATATTCAATCGTCTTCTATTTTCTATATTTATATCTTCTATCATAAAATTAGCTTTGGTGCTTATCAATCATTTTTTCAGTTCCTGTCTACAGGATTTCTTTTTTTCACTCTTCTCTTCTCTCCTATAAGTTGGAAGTATATCATAACATGGATCTATACGTTGTTGAGATGGAACAAATAAAATGCAATATGTTTGAAAAAAATGAAACCATTATAATTGTTAACCCTCTAAAAGCTACGGCCCTATATAAAGGGCATGCCATCATTGGACAGGGAAGAGCCACGGCCCTATATAAAGGGCATGCCATCATTGGACAGGAAAGAGCCACGGCCCTATATAAAGGGCATGCCATCATTGGACAGGGAAGAGCCACGGCCCTATATAAAGGCATGCCATCATTGGACAGGGAAGACCCTGACCTTCTATAATGGAAAATTCCATTGTCCTTTTAGGTAAAATGCTCAAGTATATAGTGAAGTAACAACCAATGAAAACATCGTTTATTTTAAGCTCATAACGTCCTCAGTGGCCTTGTTATCAATCGGCAAAGTGATGCACTTCACTAAGTAGTGTATACTGTAGTAGTGTTCACTGTGTAATCACACCCTTTTGTTTAGCGTTTCATTGTTTGTCAACACAATGAAGATCATTGATCTAAGTGATCTGAGGGTTGTTAGACAGTTGGTGATGTAAACTGACAACAGTGGCCCTAGTTAAATGTCATTCATGACTGAATCGACGAATCATAATGACCTAGATGTCGAGATAGAGCTATCAGAGGAAGAAATCCCCCTTTTTCCTTCTTGGTCTAAAAACAAATAATCAATGAACTAAATTTATGTCTAATATCAAAATATTAATGCCTCATGTTATCAGCTTTCAAAAAATGTATGGTTTTACATGTCTATTATCATTTATAACAGTTATACAGTCCTTTTTCTACCCTAGTCAAAATCTTGGCTTTTCCTTTGCCACGCGCTAATTTTTCCACTTAAGTGGCTGTGGCGACCCCACATCCCAGGTGGTCACTTCTGGTAAAATGGGGATCGCTACTAGCTTCATACTTACGCAGCCATTTGCCATAAAATTTTAACACAATTAACTTCAGGTATATACATTTTGTTGAATATACATTTTGTTTGATATAATTCCTGGAACAATGAAACTCACGCAATTAATAACAAAAAGTACATTTTTCAACTGAGGGAAAATGTTTGAATATTCATGTTGATGGATTTTAGAATCCTTTTCATCATTTTTTGATGGTTTCAATGAACACAAGTTTCTCACTTGTTGTTTCAACTTTTACAGAAATGTTGACAGTTGAAAAATGTACCTTTCTTTTTTATCAATTCGTCTTTCATTGTTCCAAAATTTATATAAAACAAAATTTTATATAACTGAAGATTATTATGTTAAAAACGCTTGGCAATTGGCCGTGTTGTTGAAAGCTATTTTAACATTTATAATGGTTACATTTTTATTTACACATACTGAGCTACTCTCCATGAATAATGCATTTTTATAAAATCAAATTATATGATTTCAATAAAAGATAAATACCTTTTGCAAAGCATGTAACTTCAAGATCATCATCATGGGTACAGTTAGAACTCTCCAACCAGCCTGCATTCGGACAGCCAAGAATAGATGCATCAGAGTCTGAACATTTTACATCTTTCAAATAAATAGATCCTGAACCAGTTCCAAACTGTTTGAATGTAGAAGATGTGTGGACAGCGCCGTCTTCAAAACCAAGTTCCTTGCAGACAGCACGGGCTTGCAAACGTCCACCATTTTTATTGCAAATGGATCCCCAGACACCATTGTAGCGGATTTCCACTCTGCCTGAATACTTGGCAACATTGTCATGATCCATTAAATGTAAAGCGATTCCTTCTGAAAATGAAAATTATTTGGTAAGAGATATGAAATGAGTAATGACAGATGGACAGATATTGTTTCTTCTTCATGTGTTGCAAAAAATATCAAAGACAATTATTGCATTGATTTTCTTTTTTATTATGATGCCTTTGTACGATTTCAAGCAAAAACTTATCAGAATATGGATTACCCATTGAACACTAAAAGTCAACAAATCTATTGAAATAAGTCGTGTCATAAGCCAATAAATTTTACGGGCACATGGCAGATAGCATGCACAATCTGTCTGGCCTTGAGCTCGTAAATTCTATGGACATATGGCATATACATACACAAACTGGCCCGTAAAATTTATGGGAGAAGCAATAGGGTTAAACTGAAAATGTCCTATATACAATATATAGATAAAAGCACTATATTATTTTCTGTATTTATAATGTTTTCATTAAATAGTTTCCATATAAAGATTTGTTGAATTATGTGAATTGACGCACCTTCATCTTGGTAACACAATACACCAGCTGCATTGCCTTGATCAAAGCAACTCCTGTCAGGCACATAACTAAATGAACATGTCTGCCCACCATCAGCCTGTGACTCACAAACAAGAGGACCAAGCCAAATGATGTTATCTCCACTTTGTTGGGTATTTATGGGTGATGAGCCAAGAGCCTTGCCACCACGATAGCCTTTGGCCTGACACACACGCTCTGCATCCAAATCTGTCCACTGTTCTTGACAAGAATAGCCAAGGTAAGAATCAGTAGCTCCTGTGCTTATTCTGCCATGCATTTGATTTTCAATGGTCCATTGGTTAATAGCTGGAAATATGAAACGAAATTCATGTAAATTATTTTATGACAGTCATTGTCAATGAAATATCTTAAGTCATAATCCTTGCAACTTGAATATTTTCTATTAAGTTTCTCAAATGCAAGCTTTTAGTATTTTATATATACAGATTGAGAGGGTGTGTATATATATGCAAAACAAGGTAACAGACAGTCCCCAAAATTAAAATCAACAAGGGGAGGGGGAAAATAAAGAGAACATAAAATCAACAAATGCATCAGGTGTTAAGTTTATGGACTTTGTAACAATAATGATAGGAGAGGGTAGTCTCCACCAATGCTATCAATATCTCGAAATAACCTTCCCAAGTTTCTTACTGGCAACCCTTGTCCCAGTACCAAAACCTAGTACCTTGACAGAAAGAAACGACAAATCAAATTTGATTTTCCACCAAAATAAAGCAGACACCTTCATCTGAAGAAAATTATCTGGGAATTTAGGAATCACTGTTTCTTGATTACAATGATGGAACTTAACATCCATTCAAAATTTTGAAGACGATGTAACAAATTTCAGTACGACTGAAATTTCAGCTACAAACCAGGAAATGGGGATCAACCCACTAAAGTGCAGGGTCAGGGGTTATTGAAAGAAAACGCACGAGGGAAAATCTGAGGCAAATCTAGCTGGGTGGCTTGTCAAGGAGCTCCAAAAGTCAAAAGGTAATTGGGGACAATTTTTAGGATGACACATTCTAAGGCTTATAAACCTCACCATCTCAGCTGGTCACCCAAAAAGGAACTGAGTTTGCTTTTTTATAAAGTTTTAGGAATAAAGTACAAGCCCTAAGAATAGAAGGAGAAATTTTCATCAGTTAACATGTAATGTATTATCTCAATATTCTGTGGTAAAAAAAATAAACTACCTAAAAAATTAAAACCCCACTTACAAGTCAATGAATTTTGATGACATAACAATCGCACTCTCCCGTAGTTTGGGGAGCAGTATCCAATTGTGTAACGGCATTGAGATAGAGAGATCTCATCTCCTTTGCATATAATGTTCTTCATCATATAATATTCATCAATTGGAGGAACTGAAGTAAGGAAAGCTGCATTTGAATAACCAAGTTCAGAGCATGCTCTCAGGGCGTGTTCATGAGTAAAACCTTCATCAAAGCAGACATCATATCTAGTACTACTCAGGACCTCAATTTCTAGAATTCCTGAATTAGTTTCAGAGGTTAGCTCTCCTTGAACAAGGGCAACTGGAAAAAAAAAAAAAGGATTGCAATTTTTAAGTCATATTATCTAGAAAACAAGAGCAATGAATGTAAAATACTTTGATTTGAAGTAAACAATTGTGTAAGAAAAAGGAACACAAAACAAAAAACCTAAACCAGGTATTTCAATCCTGAACTCTTTCCTCATTCCATGAGTTGAATATGTTTTCAATTGCTAAAAAACGAAACCTATGTACATAGCAGATTGGACAGAATGTAAGCACAAGCCATATGACTCATCTTTGTTTTAATAAATGCTCCAAAAACCTTATTCTCTTCTTATCAAGATAATTTAAAGTAATATTTGTACAGTAAAAAAATTATCACCGTTGGTGTAACAAACAACGCCTGCCTCTGTGTCTCCATCTCCGCACAAAGAGGTTGGGATGTCAAGCCAACCTTTGTTTTGGCACTCAAATATACTTGTTTCAATCCCTTGACATCCAATGTTAGACAAATAGAAAGACAGTGTTCCTCTTTGAAAGCTTAAAAAAGAAACCCAACAACAAAAGAGTTCCATATATGCCATTTTAGAGATCAAATGTGCTATTATTTATGACAATTGTAACTTAAGGTGAAATCAAATATAAAATAGTACATAAGAGCAATCATTTTGTTAAATCTCACAAAAAGCTAGGGTCACTGACATGATTGTAATAATTGAGACAAAATGTGAGGATTTTTATTTAGTATCTCTCCTCAATGCCTCTCTGCAAAGCGTTTCATGATTATGATGATGATCTTTCTTCACAAAAAACATAGAATTTTTCTTTTCATCTTCTTAGTGTGTAAGTCCATTGTTCTTTTCTTGCTGTTCTCTTCTGACTGGACAGCAATCAGTTTAGTGACATTGAATAAAAAAAACATCGAATTTAAATTTTGACGGACGTTGTCGTCAAATAATGTCGCTTGAGGCCTTGTAATTTGATGGTAAAGATATAAGTATTGGTTAATTCAAAATTAATTAAAATTAAATCCCAAAACTCACAGCTTTACGACGCCTCTTTTATAAGTCTCACTCAATTGACGACAAGCTACAGATGCATCATTATCATCCCATCCATTTGCACAAATCACTCCCAACTGTCCATTTATAGACATCATAAGACGACCTGAATGCATATTCGTTTGTCCTGATTCCATTTCAAGCCTTGGTGCTGTGATTATTGAAAAAGACCACAGCATGAAAATTTTAGCATAGAAAAAACCCACCAGAAGCTAAAAGCTTATTTAAAATGTTCAGGGCTTAGTACAACATCACTCTCAAATGACAAGTATCAAGTATTAAAATGGGGGCTATTGAATAAGTTAAACTGTATCCAACTTTTCCAATTGAAAAACAAAACATAGAAGCATTTCAATTAAATATTTTACATTCACCAAATACTGCTAAGTGACAAAAAAATACCCATTCAGATCTGCACCTCATCAATTATTTTTATACATTCTAGTCTCATGGTCTATATAGTGTCCTTGTTTGTATTCCACATTGAGAAATATTTTGCTGTTTAAATTTAATTTTCAATTCAATTCAATTCAACTCAGTCGATATGTTATTGTCCATAGAGACACTTTGTTTTCACTCACATGTTATAATGAAAAGAGAATAAAATAGAATAAAATACACATAAAAGCATGCTCAGATGAGGACATAATAATGAATGGCATTTGTATAAAATCAAAAAAAAGAAGATAAAGCAAATATGTACACGTGTATAGATCTGTATAAATTATGGTCAATACCGTATTTTAAGGGTGGGGAGCATTTATCACGGGAACCAAACAATTTTGGAAATTTGTAGGTAAATATATAAGATATCGTCAAATCAAAAATTAAGTAACAGTTTTAAAATATTATATTATTCTTCCTTTCAAAATCTTTCCTTACATTCACTTTGGAAACAAAGCACAGAGACAGCGCTTCGTTGCCAGCATAATCTGTCAATAATGGAGCAATCATTCAAAGATTCTTCAGTTCGGTGCAATTTGGTTCTCCCATGAAAAAGGGTCCTTCCACTTCTTCCTGGTCAGAGAAAATAATGCCACCTGCATAATTGTGTCCCTTTGATTTGCCTAATTGTTTACAAGCCACTTGAGTGTCCTCGTCGGTAAAATAATCACGGCATATATAACCGTCAGTGTTGTGCTGGTGTGAGATCAAAAGGCCAGCAGCTTGAGACTCATCCATATAGCCATCTTTCAAAAATAGAGAGTCTGAAGAGGGAAACAAATACATTTGAATCTAGATATATGTAGAAAAACAAAACCCTTTACCAAACAAATCCAAAACAAATACTAATTTTATTTCTGGCTCTACGCTCTTCTGAAGGTATCCATTACAATTGGTTCATGTTAGTTTTGGTATTCCCTTTAGTGTATGTATAATTCGTTACAAAGCGGGCTGTATTCTTTTGTACTTTCTCAATTTCTTGTATGTAGGTATGTTGGTGTGGGTCCCATCCTGGGTACAAATCCTGGCAGTGCTGGGTGTAATGTTCCTTGGGAAAGACACATAACCTGAATTTTTCCAGTGGATTCAAATGCAACCAGCATCCAGGGGAGTGAAAACTGTGACAAATTAGTGTCCTATTCAGGAGATGATGTACTATGACCTGATCCACTTCCTGCTATAGAAACCGGGATACGCTTCGACTTTGTTTTGTTCACAATGAATAACTACCTCAATTCTTCAATATTACTGCCAACACATTGAATTTTTAATTTAACTACCATGAATCAAATTGTCAGAGTAAAATTATGCAGTTAATTTCTTTTTAAATCTTCCGATGCTATTCAATAAATCAATTTCAGTTTAGGGCTAACTAGGTACGTGCCTTTAAATGCCATGTGAATTTAAAAAGTACATTTAAAAAATTAAAAATATGTATAATTAACATATAATTTAAAACAAAAACAATGAGCAAAATACAAACATTCAATCAGTTAGCATAGTAATACATTTTAAAGAAAATATTTCTAATCAAACATATTTCTAAAGTTAATCAATTCTCCATCCACAGAAATATTGAAATCATTAATGGTTTGGTATTTTCCGTATCAAATTTAAGATTCAAGATGATTCAAATTTAAGATTATGATGATTATTGAGTCAAATTTCTGTTGATAGTTTGTTCTACAGTCTTATTACTGTACTAGAACCAAATGAGTGCAGGTGACCATCACCCAAAAGACAGTGTCATTGTATTTTATAACAACTCAAAATGCTCTGGAAATCTTGGACATCTAATTCATAAGGAGACAAAAGCAAGGAGAAAAGAACTAAAAAGTCAGGAAAAAGAAAAGAAAAAGAATAAGATTTGAGAAATATTTATGTATGAGATATGAGATCTATATTTCTGCATCATTTTTCTGTCTGTTTGTCTCTGTTTGTTTGTCTGTCTGACTGTATATAATCTCTGTCTGTCGGTCTATCACAACCTGTTTGTCTGTAAATCCATCTACCTATCAGTCTGCCTGTCTGTCATTTCTCTCTCTCTATCTCTCTGTCTGTGTGTGTGTGTGTGTGTGTGTATCTCTCTCTCTCTCTCTCTCTCTCTCTCTCTCTCTCTCTCTCTCTCTCTCTCTCTCTCTCTCTCTCTCTCTCTCTCTCTCTCTCTCTCTCTCTCTCTCTCTCTCTCTCTCTCTCTCTCTCTCTCTCTCTCTCTCTCTCTCTCTCTCTCTCTCTCTCTCTCTCTCTCTCTCTCCCTCTCCTCTCTCTCTCTCTCCCTCCCTCCCTCCCTCCCCCTCCCTCCCTCCCTCCCTCCCTCCCTCCCTCCCTCCCTCCCTCCTCCCTCCCTCCCTCCCTCCCTCCCTCCCTCTCTCTCTCTCTCTCTCTCTCTCTCTCTCTCTCTCTCTCTCTCTCTCTCTCTCTCTCTCTCTCTCTCTCTCTCTCTCTCTCTCTCTCTCTCTCTCTCTCTCTCTCTCTCTCTCTCTGTGTTCCTTTCTATCCTCTTTGTTTGTCTATCCTGTCTGCCTGTGTTTTGCCATCTGTATGTTTGTCTCAGTCTCTATCTTTTTCTTTGTCCTTGTCTATCTGACTATCTCTCTCTCACACACACACACACATTCACGCACATAGACACCTCATGAGATTAATACATATATGTCAAGATGTCAGTTATTATAGATAAAGCAATGCAAAGCATGCTTTTCCTTTTTGTCCTCCCCTACCATTGGGAACTTCGTCGATTGTTTCATAGCATGACACAGATGCGTAAGTGTCAAATGAGTTGCATCCATTCAGCGTTGTTGTGTAACTGCAATTGACAATGGAAATTTCAGAACCATTGCAAGCAATCTCAGATCTTTCTTCATTACTACGGTGGAAACCAAATGCTCCTTTAGGTAAAGCTTTGCCATCAGCAAACCCAATTCCACGCATACGACAGCTGCATCCTGATCATCAAAGCCTTCATTGCAGATGGAATACCAAGATTTGTCTTGGAGGTATTTCACTATTCCTTTTCCATGAGATCCTGGGTCAAGTTTAACTGGAGGAAGGAAAAATCAAACAAAGTATTGAAAAGACGGTCTTTATATTGTGTTTATTAAATACAAGGTGAATTTTTGAATTTTTAAAAATTTCAGACATTGTAACTTCCCACTAGGTCATTCAGTTACATCGACTGATTTGATTTGATTTGATTTTACCCACATTCAAAACTGAGGTGATCTCAGGGGTTTTGGTAGGATTTTCAATTTTGCATACTGCCCTTTAAACAGCCAAGAGATCTTTAAGTGTGTGATCTGCAGTGGTAGCTCCTTTATATCGTCAACCATCAATCTTTGACTAGGTGTCGATCAACCTATCTGAACCAGGGGCATACAGTTTATTTGAAAAAACTCACAAAAATTTTCAACTTGCTGGGGTTGAACAACCAATGACCTATGGGTTGAGGCGCCGACATTTTGCCTCTGGATTACTCAATCCCCTGACATCCATTGATTGTTTTCAAAATGTCCCATGTAGTGACATTCTTTTCAATATTTAGTGGATCATCCGATCATTCATTAAAATTTTCTCTTGTCTTAGAAAAAGCAGTCAAACTCAAGTGAAAGAAAAATTATATTGATATTAACGAATTCTGTTAATCAAAGTTTAGTTTTACTTAAATGAGCTCTAACGACCCAAAAGAAACACTAATTTGATATTCTGTAGCATGGCTTTTTGCAATAATGATGTTCTCTGTACTGTCAAAAATAAACAATAAAAAACAAAAATGGTGTTTACTTGACACTTCTTTGACGAAGACGAATATTCTGTGGTTTTGTCATTCGCATGTTTAATACCAATAGACTCAAGTGATGACAAGAATGACTTGTAAGGAAGTAGTTTAATTATGACAAATGCTATAATGATTATCCCCTTTGTCAAACTGTGTTGACAACACGCACCACTCAGTTCTTTTAAAACAGGCAGACAAAGTTTTAACTTTTGACAGTATGCTGATCACAAGCATCAATCACATATATGTATTTACAATCAAACAAAACAAGAAACAACAGAACACCTCCTACTTACATCAGAATAAAAGCATCTGTAAAAATATTTGCAAGCCCCATTTTCACAACATACAGAGTAAGTTTTACTTAAAAAATGGAAGAATTAGCATATATATATATATATATCTTTACAAGACTAAGTAAAACCTTGATAGCACAAAAAATAATATCGTAGAATTAGATATTTCCATCTACATGTAATTCTAAAATTCCATAAATCTTTATCACTAGGGACTGATTTCAGTTAATAAAGCCACACGCAACAGAAACTACAAGTAGAAAGGAAATATTTAACCTTGTGTGAATTGAATGGACGTATGCTAGGCTTATTCTAGCTGTATTAAAATAAGTCCTCAATTTTCATTGATTTATAGATATATGTAGTCATGTCTTACATTCCACTAAATAATTGTTCTCTACAGGAACTTCCAACAATGTTTATGAAAGCTTTATTTATACTAGTGAGCTATGATAACGCAAAAAAAATCAAATCTGATTTTCCAGATGACCCATCAGTTAACAAAATGTCCACACCAATGCCTCAAACATTAGTTAAATCACTGTATGCCACAACAAAATTAAGAATTGGTCAAATTATCAAATAGAAATCAAACTTGATGGATTCACTCACATTCTCACCTGTAATGGGCAGTCCAAAGGGTAGTACGGTATTAGGAGCTCACTAGTATGGAATACATCCCATGCTCAATTCATCATTCCCTAAAGGAATAAATTCTTTTACAGTGCTCAAGGGAAAACTCTTATTTTCTTACCATTATTATAGCAAGTAACTCAGCAGGATTTGGGTTTGTTTCACCTCCTGAGTTGGCGTTCCCCCAGCCATGGTTTTCACACATGAACATATTGGATTCATAACCACAAGTTACACCACTGAGGATAGCGCTATGAAAAAATGAGAAAGTAAATTTGGTATATATCAGTATAAAATGAGATGAAAATAATGCAACTCCGATGGTTATGGCATGAATGATAAGAGTAGCTGAATCAGTATACCATGCTGAAACCCAAGGTACAAGAGCAAAAGCAGACAGAAGATATAAAAGATGCACTAAAGCAAAGAAATTCAACCTTCACATAAGGTGTTTTTGTTTGTTTTCTTTTCAAATTCGGTTTACCCACATCGACAACCAAGGTGATCTTGGGGGGGTTTTTAGTTGGATTTTAAAAGAATTTGTTGCCCGGACGGCCTTGTAAACAGCCAAGAGATCGTTAACGGCACAGAGTGTTGTGATCTGCACACAAGACCTATCGTCCATTTCAGATGAACAAACTCTAGAAAACTGTTCAACCGTCAGGACAGGGAGAGGGAGAGGGAGAGGCAGAAGGAGAGGGAGAGGGAGAGAGAGAGAGAGAGAGAGAGAGAGAGAGAAGAGAAGAAGAGAGAGAGAGAGAGAGAGAGGAGGGAGGGAGGAGGGAGGGAGGGAGGAGGGAGGAAAGAGAGAGAGAGAAGAAAGAAAGAGAGAGAGAGAGAGGAGAGGGAGAGGGAGAGAGAGAGAAAGTGGGAGAGGAAGAAGGAGGGAGGGGGAGAGGGAGAGGGAGAGAGGGAGGAGAGAGAGAGAGAGAGAGAGTGGGAGAGGGAGGGAAAGGGAGAGAGGGGGAGAGGGAGAGAGAGGGAGAGAGAGAGAGAGAGAGAGAGAGAGAGAGAGAGAGAGAGAGAGAGAGAGAGAGAGAGAGAGAGAGAGAGAGAGAGAGAGAGAGAGAGAGAGAGAGAGAGAGAAAGAGAGAGAGAGAGAGAGAGAACGAAAAAAGGCAGGGAAGAAAGAAAGGGAGAGAGAGACGTGTGACTATGGGAAACAAGAACGAAAAAATAGGATAAATATAAGACTAGATCTATATCTCACTGGGTTTAGAAAAAGAAGGAATGATAGAGAATGAATGAAAGGAAATATCACATGGAATCAAAAGACAAAGGCTTTACAATTTGCTTTGTCTTTTCACATTCATGTAAAGTAATGACTTGACTAGATTCTATATTACTTAGATATACATTTTTGATTTGATTTGATTTACCCACATCCACAATTAAGGTGATCTCGGGGTTTTTGGTAGGATCGATTTATCTTGCCCGGACTGCCCTGTAAACAGCCAAGGATCTTTAACATGCACAGAGTGTTGTGATCTACACAGGACCTCCTCTTTATCGTCTGTCTTCTATGGCACTAGGTGTCGATCCACCTACCTGGAGCGAGGAGGGTAGATTTTGCTGAAAAAAAAAGAAAATTTTTCCGTAGGTGAAGGCTCAAACCCACTACCTTTTGGTTGAGAGGCCGATGCCTTGCCTCTGGACTACCGAGTCCCCTTTACATACACAACCTTCAGTGTGTGATATCAGTACCAATTTATGAGTACCGATATCCATTTTTAACTGCATCTGCTGTAGGAATATCAGAAAGTTCCTTGGATTCACACTTCATATCTGACTTGTGTGGCATGCACCAGACTATCTCAGGACCATGACAACATTGCATTAGCAAAGAAACAGAGCAATAATGAAAATAGTGTTATCGTCCAGTGGCTCTCATTCTGTTCCTTCTCACAGAAGCCCTAAAAATCAACTACAAGACAAAATGTTAAAGTATTATCCCCCAGAACGGGTGAAAGAAGACAGACTACAGATGAAATGGAGGAGAGACTTCAAAGGAGAGATGAGAAGGTGTGAGTCGACTAGACAGAAGTGCGGCAAGAAGCCCACAATGGAAGACAGTCGAAGGTCTCGTATGTGGCTCATGTTCCGCCAGGAGTGAATGGCATGAGTGTGTGTGAGTAGAAACTATAAAAATAATGTTATTATCTTTCTTTTCCTTTGGCATTCAATGTTCATACAGGTCCTCAATTGGTTTCTGATCGATGGGATCAAATTTACTTTTCCGTTTCACAAAACATACTACACATGTACACATACATACCTACATGCATACATACATAATGCACACATTGAAAAATATTTCCAATGTATAATGTCTGATGGGATTGCGAATCAATGAATTATTGCTGCTATTACCTGGGCAGATTGAGCGGAATTTCTATTGGAGGTGCAGACCAAACTTTTCCATCATTGTATCCCATTGTTAAACATGCAGCGTGAGCTTCTTCATCAGTCCATGAGTCAGCACACACAGTTCCTTTTGTGCCGTCATGAGTGATTTCTAGCAGCCCATTTGTTTTGTTTGGCCTCAAAAAGGATAAGGTCAGCTCTACAGGAAAGAATCAAATGATAATTTTTTTAAATGATGGAAAAGCACATATACATGTATAACGGGGCAGCAAGAATGTAATTCATCTTTTCAGAGTGGTAAATGTCTACATGCAAATTCTTGCTTATCAAAAAATGACATGTTTCTATCGGTCAAATGTTTCTATATTCATTTGGGTGGGGGATAAAAAACAAACAACAAAAATTTAGTAATAAATTTGAAGAATATCACCAACAACAATTATGAGGTTTGAAGATGGGGAGATATTAGATGCGATGGAGGCAACGTTAATTGGAATGCTGTGTCTGGATAGACCCTGTCTTCTAAACAAATGGACAAAAATCATAAGTTATTACAATAAATAATCTGTAGGCCTAAATTAAACACATTTCTGGTTACCTTGTTTGTAGCACATAACACGCACAAAGTCATCACAATCATCAAGCCCAGGAGATCCCCAGGCCGATACAACACAATCCTCAAGAGATTCCTCATCTCCCTGGCAACTGATGCCCCTCAGCCACACATGATACAAGCTATTTTGACCAGCTTGAACGCTTATTCTAGGTGAAGACAGAAATAATGTAGTTTGTTTATGAAAGAAATAATTCTAATTTTGTAGTATCAATGACTGCATGGAAAGGTGATTAATAAATATGAAACACCAAAATAAACATTCTAGGTGAAGTCAGAAATAATGTAGTGTGTTTATTAAAGATTTCTAATTTTGCAGTAACATTGACTATATGGAAAGGTGATTAACAAATATGAAACACCAAAATAAACATTTCGTATACACTTCTGAGTCAACATTTACATCAGTTCAATAAAGGTCAGTGTGGGGGGATATTTTAATCCACTGAGGGTTGGTGATGGTGGTTGCAAGGAGATGATCTCGTGACATATTATCATACCCTCTTAACAAAAGGTTCATGCTACTGAATACGTAGTAATTAGCTAGATATTACTACAGATGATACCATGACATAAAACAAAGTCATCAATTTATTACCATGAGGCAAAATAAAATCTCTCTCACAAAACACTGCAGCCTCTTCAAAATCATTAACTATCAGTACATATTAATAGCAATTGCAACAACAACAGCAGCAACACCATCAAAAAACAGCAGAAGCAGCAGCAGCAGCAACAAACAGCAAGGCTCACCTCTTTCCCCCTGTGTATCCTTTATTCATCATTCGACAGGCCACTGATGCCTCCTTATCTGTGAAAGTTTTGCCTTCTAGAGTAAAATCATCACAGGCCACTCCCCCATATTCCAAAGCGTCGAATTCTTAAAATGCCTGAATCTTGTATTCCATTAGGATCACTGATGAGGTCGGTTGTTAAAGCTGTAATATGTTTTGAGTGGAAAAAATGCATAATATCAGACTTGTTTCTGTGATGCCACAGAAAAAATTGGAGAAGGAAAGCATGAATGGTTGTATTTGTTGCTATATGGTCTTCTATGTACAATGTAAATGACTAACATTTCATTATCAAAAATATAAATCAATCTCAAGTGTACAGTACAGTAAAGCAAATAGGAATAATTATAATACACATCCCAATATAAGTTGGATTTTGTTTTGTTTTTCAATCAGTGCTGAAATGACAATATTGAAAAATGTCATTTATCTGAAGTTAGCTATCTTATCTTAAAGCAACCCCCCTAAAAAAAAACTCAACAACAAACAAACCAAAAAATTTAAAAAAAACAAGCAAATAAGATTTAAAAGTTAAAATATGAAATCTACCAAAAACAAGTTTTCCAGAACAACCCGTTTTTAATCTTTTATGTAAGCATGAACCTTAAATGGACTTTGCCTCAGACTAATCAATACACCATCAATATGCTTTAATCAGAACTTATGAAAACAAGAGGAAAAGAAATTAGTCTCACTCATATTCACTTCTTCCAGTGGTGTGTTGTAGCAAGCTACAGCAGCCAACTGAATAACAGAGCCATCAATCGGGCAAAGTTGTGTCTCTGTCCATGGACAGGATGCCAGCTCAGTCTCACTGCCAGTGCATCTAAAGTCAATGGCAGATCCCTCAATGGCTATACTTCCAAATGCTGATGACCCCAGAGAATTGCAGCACAAAGCTTTGCCACTTTGAAAACCAAGCTCAGAACATGTGACCTACAGATATTTTTTAAAGGAAAAAATCAATGTTCAATCAGCGAAAAAGATTCCAACATGATATATCTCTCATTTTTACTTGTAAGTCTATTTGTCACTATTCATTATGAAGTAAATAATCATTAACCAAGTAAGTAATCATTAACCAAGTAAATAATCATTAACCAAGTAAGTAATCATTAATCAAGTAAATAATCATTAACCAAGTAAGTAATCATTAACCAAGTAAGTAATCATTAACCAAGTAAGTAATCATTAACCAAGTAAGTAATCATTAACCAAATAAGTAATCATTAACCAAGTAAGTAATCATTAACCAAGTAAGTAATCATTAACCAAGTAAGTAATCATTAATCAAGAAAGTAATCATTAATCCAGTAAATAATCATTAACCAGTAAATAATCATTAACCAAGTAAGTAATCATTAACCAAGTAAGTAATCATTAACCAAGTAAGTAATCATTAACCAAGTAAGTAATCATTAACCAAGTAAGTAATCATTAACCAAGTAAGTAATCATTAACCAAGTAAGTAATCATTAACCAAGTAAGTAATCATTAATAAAGTTTAATGGGACACTACAAATAATTTCTTAAAATAACCACTGTTTTTAACTTTTGTCCTTTTCTATCTTGAAGTGGCCGACGATTAGGCTGCCAGACTGGGGATCACGAGGTCCTGAGCTTGAATCCTAGCAAGCTAGATTTGGTGTGTGTTCCTTGGGAAAAAGACATTTAACACGCATTTTCCCCTCTACCTAGGTGCAAATGGGTACAAGCACTAGCTTGGGAGTAAAAACCTGTGTCAGACTAGTGTCATGACCTGGAGGTGATTATTGTCACCTGTTCCTCTTCACACTATTGAAACCAAGATAAGCTCCGGCTCTATGGGTTGTAACAGTCTTGAATAAACTTTACTTTAATGTGACACAACAAGTAAATGTTTTGCAACAACCATCCACCCTCTTGTTATTTTTACTTTTCTATCATGGACTCTACGTCTATGCATAATTTATGAGGTGGTGCAATCAGAATTGTTGTCAGTGTTTGCAATGGCAACATTGATGTAAACAGGCTGGGTTGTGTTTTCAGTAAAAGAAAATTGTGATTAGCTGTGTGTTTGTTCTCTTGCCATCACACGTGGTGGTGGTGGTGAAAGATACTTATTGATTTGATTTGATTTACCCACATCCACAACTAAGGTCATCTTGGGTTTTTTTATAGGATTTTTAATTTTGCCCGAACTGCCCTGTAAACAGCCAAGGGATGTTTAACATGCGCAGTGTGTTGTGATCTGCACATGGGACCTCGTTTTTATCATCCGTCTCCAATGGCATGAGGTGTCGGTCCACCTACCTGGACCAGGGGGTGTAAATTTTATTTTTAAAAATTTAAGAAAATTGTTCAACCATTTGAGGCTTGAATCCACTACCTTTTTGGTTGAGAGACCAACACATTGCCTCTGGACAACCAAAACCCCAGGTGGACGATGCATGATGAATTTGTTTTCTTCTACGCGCAATGTCATATTACGCTTGTATCATCAATATCTTTTAAAAAATTGACGTACTATCATAATACACATACACACAGTATAATAATATGTTTTTTGTTTATTTGTTACATTGAAATTTCCCAATCCACCATATACGGTGATCTCAGGGTGAATTAAAAGGAAACAGCAACAAGATGCAAGAAAGACATCAAGTGAAAGAGTGAAAGAAAATAAATAGGACCTACCAGTATCACCTACCAACTGTTCACATAGGCTATGATGTGCAAATACAATATTAAAAATATAAATTCGTAATCAACATCTTGTTTTATCATGTTGTTAAGTGGAAAAAAATGCCATAACACATTAAAGACAAGTGCCAAAGTAGAATAGTCACATTACCTGAGCATCTGCATCATCCCAGCCCCTGTCACAGACTTCGTACCATCCTTCGCCTTCTGAATGGACTTCCACAGAACCAACATGATAGTCGGTCTCTATGGCTGATAAGAGACGCACTAAAAGAAAAGTATAGAGATGTTAACAGAGTAACAAAATGCAGTCATGTTTTTTCAGTCCATCTAAAATTGCAATGTTGAATTATGCAGATAGTTGTTTTTTTTTATCAAATATTTATCAGTGATGATAAAGGTAAAAAAAGTAAAGAAGAAAAAAACCCTAGGAAAAATGCCATACTACTGTTATGAGATTCACCAAAATAAAACACAAAAGAATAAAGGTACAAGTATTATCAATTCTAAGGACCATAATAGGTGTACACACACACACACAATGAGTTTAACTAAAATAATGCATGATAACACTTGTGAACAAACTTTCAATCCAATCTTAATTCAGAACTGAGAACACAACCTGTCGGTCACTATAATGCACTTCATCGATATGCATAGGGAGTGAGTTCAATATGTCTGGTTGCTCAATCAAGAGTTTTCTTATATACTTTCAACCAAGAAACCAAGACAGAATGGGCCGAAACTTTGGATGATACGATGCTAAACTGAAAACAGGTCAAGAACGTACGATTGAAAGAAGAAATTACCTGTGGTATTTGTACAAAATATATGAATATCTTCACTGGGTTGACAATCATGGTAGCCCCAAATTTCGTGGTCACATTCCAAAAATGATTGACCCTTCTGACATGACACTTCATCCAACAATGTTTCAGCTTGAGAACTTGTGACCGGGGGACTTTGAATCTAGAAAAGAAATACCGGTAGGTATTCATTTAAAAAGTTGCCCTTGGTGTCCCAGGAAGCCATCACGTATTTATATTATGCAGTGTAAAAAAATTCTGTCTGTTTCAAAGAAATGTTTGTATTTGGGACAGAAAAGCCTAATTCTCTTTGGATCAAGAGAAACAATGGAATGGTTTATTTTTACATACACATTTCCAAACAGTTATGACCCATTTGTGTATCACACAACAATTTAATATACTATATATTTTTTAGTTACAATCTCTGATCAGCAAATTTTCTGACCATAAAAAACAAAAAAAATAACCCAATATCTTTTTTACAACAATTCTAACCCATGATACATTTCAACAGAACACAAAACCAGAATGAAATTGCAAGGCTTTCAAAACGAATTCTGAATGGAAATATATCACGTACTAATAATGATGCAATACCAAATGCAATTCTTTCAGCTATTATCTAATCTTTTCAATGCTAAGATTTGTCTTTTGAACCTTAGACGTGTTTGTGGCATGTAAATGCAAAAATGTTGGTTCTGGCTCTTAGATCAAGTTCATGTGATCAAAGCAAACACATCAATCTCTATCTCTTGCAGTGAAAGGATGATTGCTGGTAGCATACCCATTTGACCTATTGTGCTACTTCCAAATCAACTGACTTTTTGTCAATATTCTGTACCCAAGCACTGGTTGTGAAAACATGGAGTGAAATTTGTATAAAATATTTATTATATTTAAACAATCATGAAAGATGAGTAAATGGAATTACTCCATTGCTGATATTTAATTCCTATACTGGATGTCATATCAATCATGTCTCGATGCCACCAGTACTTGATTTGAACCTTTCTTTAGACATTTATCTCTTACAAGAGAATTCATACTAATTCAAGAAAAACGATAAAATTAAGCTGAAAAACACTTTACACAAATCTGTATATCATATTATATCATATTGTGTCAGAGGCTAGATAGGTCATTTGACCTTAAATACCCCATACATCTTAATACAATCATGGAGTTTTAAAAATGATTAAACATACAGTAATCAATAAGAACAATGCACATTCATCCATCATACACATATCTTCAATTATAGAGCTCCATATCAATGGCATTTTGAAAAGAATTAATACTTTTAGAATTTTTTGTTTTGAACTGTAAAATGTTCCATGTTTTGAATCTTCTTATAACGAAAAAAATATGTCTAACAGAAGTAGAACTGCCCGTGATATATATCTTTAATCTATCTCCCAGAGTAAAATTCACATGAGAATAGTTGGAAAATGATTTATAATCATTATTATCTATATTAACAGATATATGTATAGGCCTTCTCAACAGATGTTATTTAATTGAACTCTTCTTTATCATATGTAGAACATAAGTATCAATATTTGTCTGAATTAGTTTTCCTTAATGATATTCAAATAGAAATATATTTGTAAATGTCTGTGCGATTGTGTGTGATCATGAATGAATATATTTAAGAGTGTGTGATTGTGTATAATTGCACATATGCAGGAAAATGGTAGCAGATAAATAACGTGCAGTAATATAATATAGGAATGCTTTTACAATCAAAGCGGAAATGAAATTCAAACATACAGTTGAAGGAAAAGAGGAAACCATATCATACTTAGTTGGGATTAATGGGCAATAGTGTCAGAGAAAGGGAAAAAAACCCCAAAAAACCTTTAATGGCTTTCATTAAGTACCATAAATACTTCAGTTTGCTCATTGTAGTGAAATACCCAAAGCCATCTGAAATTATTTCAGAAGTAAGTTTCCCATGTCCATAAAATGTGTGTCACTATAGCTACTGCTATGAAACTTGGCACATATTCACATCAACCTTTTAAGCTCTCCGTAAAGTTTTGTCTCAAAATATAATATTGAACAGCCAGGACACATACTTTTGTGATAGCATTTAGAGCACAATGGCCTGCAAAACAGAGACTCGATACATGAACAAATCTTTTTCAAGATATGACATTCGAGTTATCAAAAAATTGTCAGTTCTTCTGTGAAAGTGATCATTAGAGACGCATAAAGATCTTCTGATTGTCCATGGAGATTATGCTCCTTCTGGTCAGATGGTAAGGAAATGGAGGAAAGCCATTTTAGAAGGGAGAGGAGACATAGATGATGAGATGCTATCTGGATGACCTGTCATGGCTTGTGTTGTGGTGATGCCAACATCCTTAAAGTCATGAAAATACTGGATGCCAACAGATGGAAAACTTGTAAAGATATAACTTTATGTTGTGCCCCATTTGCTCAGCCAAAATCAAAAGGATGCAAGAGTCAGATTCTCGATGTATTCTCTCCATAGATTCCAGAGACAGCAAAACACATTTTTAGAAAGAAAAATAACTGGAGATGAAACATGGCTTTACTTCTTGGAACAATGGGACAAAGAGACAGTCAGCAAACTGGAAAAAACATTGATAGTCCGTGTACAGAGAACGCAGGTCTCAAACAAGGATCCCGAAGGTCATGCACATGGTTTTTTTTGGCACCAAAGGTGTGATTACTATCATCGCCCGGTACTATAAAATGTCCTATAAGAAAAGTTGAAACTAACTTTCCGTAAAAAAATAATCGTCCTGATCTACTGGAATCTGGAGTTGTGTTCCACCATGACATTGAAAATGCTCCTGTCCACAAAGCCAAGATGTGGAGTTGTGTTCCACCATGACATTGACAATGTTCCTGTCCACAAAGCCAAGATCTGGAATTGTTCCACCATGACATTGACAATGTTCCTGTCCACAAAGCCAAGATGTCGAGTTGTGTTCCACCATGACATTGACATTGCTCCTGTACACAAAGCCAAGAGAGTTGTGTTCCACCATGATATTGACACTGCTCCTGTCCACAAAGCCAAGATGTGGAGTTGTGTTCCACCATGACATTGACATTGCTCCTGTCCACAAAGCCAAGATCTGGAATTGTTCCACCATGACATTGACAATGTTCCTGTCCACAAAGCCAAGATGTCGAGTTGTGTTCCACCATGACATTGACATTGCTCCTGTACACAAAGCCAAGATGTGGAGTTGTGTTCCACCATGATATTGACACTGCTCCTGTCCACAAAGCCAAGATGTGGAGTTGTGTTCCACCATGACATTGACATTGCTCCTGTCCACAAAGCCAAGATCTGGAATTGTTCCACCATGACATTGACAATGCTCCTGTCCACAAAGCCAAGATGTGGAATTGTTCCACCATGACATTGACAATGCTCCTGTCCACAAAGCCAAGATCTGGAATTGTTCCACCATGACATTGACAATGCTCCTGTCCACAAAGCCAAGATGATCTGGAGTTGTGTTCCACAATGACATTGAAGGGAAGGAACGTTTGGACTATTACACTTGGGAAACGTTGGAGTATTCACGCTATTAACCTGATCTGGCTCCATGTGACTTTCATCTTTTCCCCAAGATGAAGAAACAAATTAATGGGCAAAGATTTGAATGAGCAGAGACATTAAACTAAGATTGCTTGGTGAAGTTGTCACTTATTGTTATTTATCACTTTTAACTTCACTCCAATGTGGCTCCTTCACATTATAAACGGCCAAATTTCATATCATTTGTTAAAATAGTTTTCATTTTATGAATGTGGGAAACTCACTTATGAAATGAGCTAAAAGCAGCGTATTGAAATGACAATGAAAGATCTTTTGTTGAGATCAAATTTACTGGCACATTATTTTTGAGAAATCCAAAATCTAAAAAATAATAATATTTTAAAGATTTGAATGACAGATGCTATATACTTTGATCTAAACAGGATCGGCATGTGATTTTCATTCACAGCAATCTCTGATAACAAATTGTTGAATTATAATCTTTGACAAGAGCAAATCATATTTGTATAAAGAAAACAAATGTCTCATATTAATCTGCCAATCATGTTTGTGTCTTAATAAAAAAAAAAAGATCAAATCATCCAATAAGAAGAAATTGGAGATTTCTTCAGTCTCTCTTTGACTTCAAAATTTTCCTCCTTTTGTTTAAATGACTCAAATCGATTGCATGAGAATAAACTGGTGTGACCATCAATTCAATAATTTCTTAGCCCTTGATCCCTCATGTTAGACAGGCTCTGAACTTATAGTTGCCATCTTTCAGTCTTACTTTTCCTTCATGCATCCAAACAGAGACGACAAAAAGTATTTTCTATAAATACCGGGTGACCACAAAAAAACGAAACCCAAAGAAGATGTATTGAAATAAAAAATACTATCCTGATATGAAAACTAAGATCATGGGCTAAATTACTGGGAGTTAAAATCTTGTGTGTCAAAATTTGACATTCATACACTCAATATCAACGGAATTAATACAATTTGAAAAACAAATGTGTCAAACCTGTCAGTGAAGGCGTAGTTTCAAATTATTGTTTCGGAAGTCAGCAGTGGTAAATCCGTTAAAAGTTAACAAAATGATCCGACAAAGGCAATTTCATTAAAACTACAAATACAAAACCAACAAACATGATTTTTTACATTATTTCAAAGGACATGCTCAAAATGGTCACCATTTCAACGCAGACCAAGGGTGAGCCAAGTTTTGAAGTCTTTAAACATTTCTGTACGTGTCATCAGGTTTCAAATCCATTAATTGTTCTCTTTACAAATACTTTGAGATAGTCTACTGTTTAGAGAGATTCTCTCTGCAGCAAAAGTCCATACATAAGACCCAAAGATAAAAGTCACAAGGGTTCAAATTCGGTCAATGAGTTGGCTACACATAAGAGTCTGGCATACAAATCAATACTAAAGGTCTTTGCTGTTGTTCACGACATATCAATAGTGATTCAGCAAAGGTAAACGATCATGAGAGCTAAAGGCAAATTGATATACCAGCCTTGAGAACCATAATTCCATAGCCTCCAAAATCATCACCGTTGGCAACGAAGATTAAGGATGACGCATCCTTGTTATGCACCGGTGCTTTGCTTAGTTAGTCCAGAAAATATTTAAATGCGCAAAATAGTCTTTTGAGGACCATGTTGAAAGTAACTCATAGTTTGAGTTACACAAATCCAACAGTTGTGAAATTCGGTCTGCAAAATTTGCTAAAGTTTATCTCTAGGTAAATTAATGTTGATCAAAATCCGACTTACTTTGCGAAATTTAGACAACTTTTCTAAGGGTTCCGTGATTTTTTGTGGTCATTTTTTATGTTTAAATCACTAGCAGTCCTGGTGCCAAAGGGACAAGTGTAACATTGTGAGATAAGCATGTTTTGTACATCTGCTAATCATCAAAAAAAAAGTTGATAATGTGAAAATTTATGAATCGAATGCATAAGAGGATGAAATCTTTCAGAGGTTAACATCTTAAGCAACTGCTTATGTCAAGTTGTCAAACTTTCTTTAATAAACAAGGTCGTAAGTAAATTGAGCATGAAGAATAATAATATCAAAAGCGAAAGGGGCAAAGCTAATACGATAATTGTGAGCTTCATAAAGGAGAATTAGTAAGGAAATAAGTGTTTCTGTATAAATTTGTAATCGTTTCAGTGATAGCTCTATGTGCAACCAGTTTTCAAATTCCGTTACTACTTCAATATGTCAATATTTTTGCTTTTTTCTCTCGAAATGGCTCTTTACAATGTTTGTGCCAGTAGAATGTGATATATTTGTAAAACCTGAAGTAAAAGCCCATTATAATGCTTCAGTAGCTTAGGAATTGTCAGGGTAAGGTTTGAAAGTAACACCATCATCCCAAGACCATCTCACACTGACAGATTGTTTTTCCCACTAGCTATCAGACAAAATGCTGAATCAATGGAAGTGGAAGTTGGATTTTAAGATTTGTGTTTATGGTAGATAGACTAAAAAAGACAATTTCTTTAACAAGTTGAAGGCTCAAGACAAAAGATATCAGCATTACCTTGAAAGTATGGACCTTATATCCATCAGCATTAAACAAGCAATTGACCATTGCTTCAGTAATGGAAGCAGGAAACTGGTGAATATTTCAATAACTTTTGGACAATTTTCTTTTTCTAGTTTCTTTTTCTTTTCAAATAAGAAGCGTATGACTCTCATTCTCCTGTTTATCTGATTGTTTGTTCGTTTGTTTGTTGTTTTTATTTTTGTTCTCAGTGTCCAACTAACTCTTTAGCCTAAAATTTAAAGTCTTATCTCCATTTCATCTTGATTGTATTAAAATAATCTTCTTACTTCAAGTACTATCGAAAAGAAATTGTAATGCCAAGCCATGACCACCTCTACTTCCTATCTCCTAGGTCATGGCGGTTGTATTTCAATCTGTTTCATGGTTACAGTTAGTGAGGAAAAGGTGCCACAGCTAAGGGGATCTTGGGGTTTTGGTAAGACTTTTTTTAATTTGTTGACCACTGAGGTGCAGAGTGAAGTCAGAATTAGTACATTTAGGACGGAAGTGAGTGTACTCATATCTTACCTGTGAAAAAATACCAAAATACGACTCAATCTGTGGAAAAGAACAGCTTTGAGCTATAACAAAATACTAAGGCGTAGCCACTTAAACAGTTTGTTTCCTCCTTGGATCCACCCATGTCTTCTAAATCATAGTTTCTTAATCTTTCTTTTTCTATTCAAATCATGTTTATTGTACTGTAAAGTATTGTGTAAGAATTGATCCATTCATAAAGTTTTAATCAAAGAAAAAAAGACAACTTAGCACAAAGATGTACATGAACTAAACAAAAAATAATACTACACGTGTTTAGAACAACAGAAAAAAAGTACTATTAAGTCAGTTATCTTCTCCTATTTCAAAATCCTTTCTCATTAATTTGTGTTTGATATAATTTTTCAGTCGGTAAAACTCTCAACTTTTGAATCTAACATTTTGAACAACTGTATAAGATTTCTTTTAAGACACTTGAGTTTTTTTATTATCCAATATACAGAGGTAATGATACTTTCAAATAACTTGTCCCATGATTTTAAATACAGTCCACGTGGAAACTGTACAGGGGCAAACTTACCTCCCCAAATTTGTACCCCATGTATTGACAAGCAGATGTGGCCGCGGCTTCATTAAACATGTCGTCACACACAGTCCCCCATGCAAGAGGAGGGATTCGAACCTCAAGCCTGCCATTTTGGGATGTTGGTGTTTTGATGCCATCCACCAGTCTCATCTCTAACACTGATTGAAAGAAACACAGACATATGACTGATTTATTTTGATTTTAACCACATTCGCAACTAAGGTAATCTCGGGGATTTTTGGTAGGATTTTTTTAGAATTTTGCCCGGACTGCTCTGGAAACAGTAAAGGGATCTTTGACGTGCATGTAGTGTTGCGATGTGCATATGGGACCTCCTTTTTATCGCCCGTCTCCAATGGGACTTATGTCGATCAATTGGGACATGAGGGTGGGTTTTATTTTTTTTAAGACTTAAGAATTATTTGATTTGATGTGATTTACCCACATTCACAACTAAGGTGATCTCGGGGATTTTTGGTAGGATTTCTAACTACCGAGACTGCCTTGAAAACAGCAAAGAGATCTTTAGTGTGCACAGTGTGTTGTCATTTGCACATGGGACCTTCTTTTTATTGCCCGTCTCGATGGGACTAGGTGTCGATCCTCCATCGGCAGGGCTTGAACCAATTATCATTGGGTTGAGAGGCTGCCACCTTGCCTCCATAACACATGGGTGATAGCAAATCAATGAGTGCATATGTTTGAGAAAACAGAGGGTTAAATGCCCCATTTTATTGAGCAGTCAATTGAGATGAAAGCAACAATAAAATTCTTACGCCGGGCTCACTGAACACT
>JAXRKP010000738.1:70000-85000 GCA_037039925.1 Doris montereyensis
GGGACTTCTTTTTGATTGTCTGTCCCCGATAGGACTATGTCTCAATCCACCTACCTGAACCGGGTGTGTGGGATGGAGGGGGGGGGAGGGATTACTCCACAAGGAAAGTCGAGAAAATTTTGAAATCGTCGGGGCTTGTACCCACGATCTTTTGGTTGATAGACCGTCACGTTGCCTTTGGACCTCTGAGTTCCCATTTAGGGCTTTGAATTCTAGGGGTAATCACAGTTGTTGTCTTCTGTCTGTACACGTACACAGCGGCATGACCGCAACATAATTATATGTCAAGAGACAAATAAAGGAGTTCTGACTCCGATTGTAAACACCACCACTGTCTTTTAGTTATAGTATGCTACCTGGTAAAATGTATTTCCTCTACTTATTTTTCGTCACGAATCTCTCTGTCTGTCTGTCTGTCTACCTCTCTCTCTTCTCTCTCTCTCTCTCTCTCTCTCTCTCTCTCTCTCTCTCTCTCTCTCTCTCTCTCTCTCTCTCTCTGTCTTGTCTCTCTCTGTGTCTCTGTCTCTGTCTGTCTGTCTCTCTGTCTGTCTGTCTGTCTGTCTGTCTCTCTCTCTCTCTGTCTGTCTCTGTCTCTCTCTCTCTCTCTCTCTCTCTCTCTCTCTCTCTCTCTCTCTCTCTCTCTCTCTCTCTCTCTGTACAAACACACGCATATATGCAATATTTATAAGGAATCTAGAAAAGGATATCTATTTGAATGATATCGTGTATGTTAATAACTAAAGCCTCAAGTATCTACCGTGCAACTCGGACGGGGGGGGGGGCGAAACAATAAAAGAAATAAAGAAAACATGATGTAAAGAACATTTAAAGGAATGAATTCAAACACGATGTAGTTATAGGAAGAGGAGAGTGGGTGAAATATTAACAATGTCGGCTGCAGAGTGCACTCACCTTGATACCAGTATTTCAAAACACACTCTGAAACCCTGGGACTGGGTTAAATTGATCAACATGGGTGATAACCGAATCACAATAAGTTTTAATTTTATCACACCAGACACTGACGTTCAACAATTCCAAAAACTGTGAAAAACTGAAGAAACTTTCCTGGCTGAGTTTTTTGCTTGCTCGTTTACCATCCACTGCTGTCTAAGAAACTTTTGATTTTCGTTGCCTATCGTTTTGTTGTTGTGTTTTCCTCTTGGTACTTTTTTTTTTTTTTTTTTTTACATGTCTCCCTTCCTCTCTTATTACTTTCTTTCCTCTGAGGCTAGACTACCTGCGCTGACATGGTCCACTGCTTGAAAATCAAGGTGTATGTTAGAGCCTGTGGTGACTCGACCAATGCAATGGGACCCATGTGACAAGACCTCGGCCAAGACAAGTTTTATGCCGTCTGTTGCACTTGCGGTTACGGACACTGGACGCTTGCGGTGCAAACTTGATTTTACTGTTCGGAGAAGAGGCAGGGCAGGGGAGAGCATGAGTTTGTGGTCTTGCTGTGGGTTTTTTTGTGGGTTTTTTTTTTCCAGTTGTTGTGTTTTTGGGTGTGTTTTTTTCTTCCAGTTTTGGTCTCATATACAGAACGAAGTTTTTAGAGTATTTGTTGTAGGTGGGATGGTAGGGAGAGGGGGGGGAAGCAATATGTTTGGGCGGGGATGGGGGGGGGGGCTCAGGTGGAAGGGGTCCTTTATTGCATGTCATAATAATTGCGTGAGTCGGTACTTGCATATGAAACACAATTGTTGTTTTTTTTTATCCTATCGGCTATTATGTCACTTAGGTTCCATTCATGATTTAACGCCGGAAATCGATTAATAAGATCTAGTAGCAATAAAAAATGTTTCACGTTCGGAGATAAATAGTCTTTTTCCCAATCAATTTAAATACCAATTTGATCCAATAGTCAATTCGATAAGAATCTAAAGCAGGTTATTTGAAACTTTACATACAAATTATGGTGGACATGGGTGCAGTGTCACCTGAGTTTATAGTGCTCGAAGTAAGAGAAAATTAGCTTTCTATATTAAATACAAGCATGTCACACCCCGGCGATGCCAAATACGATTTTTAGATACCGACGATACGCAGGTTGGCGCGAACGGTACAACTCCAACTTTGTAACTATGCAACTTTTTCAAAATGGCGGCTTGGGTGAATGAAAATTCTACTCAAAGACGGGAAAACAATGCAATTTTCAATAATTAAACATCACTTGTGGTTGAAAACTTCCTAAAATGAAAACAGTTTTGTGATCAATTAGAACCTACATGCAAAATATGGTTACTCTTTATGGCCTGGCAACAGTGCCTTTGGCGAACAAAGAACGACCAACTCAGAATATATATATATATACATATAGCAGTGTCCCCGTAACCTCCATATTTTGCATGCAGACTTCAAATAGCCTGCTTTAAGTTCTTAGCGAATAAACTATTGAATCAAATCACTATTTTTATTGATTGGGAAAAGGTTGTTTTGCCTGCGATCAAAAAAAACTTTCTATTATTAGTAGCTAGATCTAATTTCTCGATTTCCGGTCATTACACTAAAAAAAACCCGCATAATTTGAATATCGAGTACTGCGTAAAAGTCCCGCCTAACCTCAGCATTGAGTACTAATTTGATCTAATAATCGTACTTGATATCAATCGTAACCGATGCAGTGGTTTCTGAGTTAACCACAATCAAAGTTCAAAAGACCCAGCTTTATAATATAGAAAAATCATAACCCAACATTATTTACAGGCAAGCTTGTTATATATATATATATATATATATATATATATATATATATATATATATATATATATATATATATATATATATATATATATATATATATATAGATAGATAGATAGATAGATAGATAGATAGATAGATAGATAGATATATAAATAGATAGATAGATAAATAAATAGATAGGTAGATATATATATATATATATATATATATATATATATATATATATAGATAGATAGATAGATATAGATAAATAGATAGATAGATAGATAGATAGATACTACTACTAGTGCCCCTTTACAGCTGGGCCTACTAGGAAAATGAATGTGAAGTGTATTTCCCAAGAACACAAGTCATTGCCAATATTCGAACCTAGAAGCTCACAATTCCTAACCCGATACCCTTACCTTCAGTAACGTAATATAAATAAACTGAACTCATATTGTAGAAACACCGCGTCTTCGGATTGGCTGTAAAAGTAAATCCTTATACATGTAACAAGTGTTGTTACAATCACTGTACATTGTAATTTACGTTCATTTAAGATGATTCAGAATGGGCCTTTCGCAACCTGAGGATCAAATTGAACTGCAAATAGGAGTGATGTTAAAATGTTTGTCAAAATGCAACGAAAATATTGATGTCGTGTTATGTTAAGATCGTACATCAAATCTTAATAAGAACAAATAAAAATAATAAAAAACTCGGCAACGGACGGTAAATAAATCTATTATAACCGGTTGATCTTGTTTCTCAATTCTTGTTTTGTTTTGGGGAGATTTTAGTTTAAGTAGCTGTTTTGTTTTGTCTTAAAACAGCCACATAATTGAGTTGGTCAGTTATTATGAAGGAGAGGAAGAAGAAGAAGAAGAAAAGCCTGTAACTTTACCAAGCATGAAAGCAGCTTGTTTGGCGTGACACCCACCGAGGCTATCCCATTGTTGCCTTTGCTCCTCCTCTTCGTTTGTGTCTCTAAGCAGTCATGCGTAAAATTATTGTTATTACCCTGCGAAGGGGAGGTGCCCGTCGACCACAGCCTACCCGGCCAAGATAGACATAGCCGCTTGTTGTCTCAGTTGTACCCAAGCATTACACCTTATTGCGATCTGTATAACGTGACCTTTCACCACGTGGTACGACCAATGTCCCCCTCACAATATCCACTGATCGCTGTCCTAGGCGATCTCCTTCAATAATTATCCAACCGGCATCATACTGGCGTCGATGGCCGAGCGGTTAAGCTGCCGGATGTACCGCGTGTTGTAGCCCTCCGCATATGCCTCCCAGTGGGTTCTGTTAAATCTGTTCTTTGCTCATCTCTGCCATGTTGTCCTCTTAATGTGCTCTCTGATGTTTTCACGTCATCCTTCCTACTGCCACTGCCAGTCTTCCTCGGTTTATGTGCCTATTTTAAGGATACGTTAACTGATTGGCTACTGGGAACATTTTAGTTCTGGACTTGACCTGAAAATAGTTACATAGGAACGTAAATGAATATGAAATATGCTATCATCTTCTTAAAGATCATTATTGTCAACAATGGGGGGGGGGAAAGAAGAAAAGAAGAAAAAAAGAAAGAGAAAAAACTACAAACCCGGTCCAAATACAAACCTACTACTTTAACCTGTCTGGACATGTAGGGGTGGGGGGTGGCGGGTGGCCATTCACAGGCTTGCAACACACCAGCAGACCTTACTTTCTCCTACCCGACCTTGACACAAATGACAGATCTATTATAACTCGTCGTAATCACTCAATCCCTCTTACGTTTCAAAATAATCGCCGATGGCGGTTTTTTTACTAGCTGCGTGTGTCAAAATATCAATAGCTCCAATTTTATTTTTTCCCTCAGCGTAAGTTAGAGTTAGAGATCTTTGTACCAGGCGTAGAGTTATATTGATAAGCTGCCGTTTGATGTAATCAAAGAGCCAAGTTTGAATGCGTACAAGGGCTGTTGGTCGACGAAGTAAAATGTATTATATTTGACATGAGAATAGAAATCACAGAGGATTTAGCTTCAAGGTTGATACCAATCCTAAACGTATACTGGCGGTGAAAACGTTGCCCTATGGGTAGTTCCTTGTATACCCGCTTAAATGCTAACAATGATTTCTTTTATTTGAAATTGTCTTTATTGCTGTTTCTTTTGTAATCAACAAAAACTATGCTAAATTTACTACAAAGTGTTTCGTACGGTAATGTATTGACTTATTTACACCACCGGCGATGGGGATAACTTTATGACCCCAACATCCCGCCCAAAGAAAACGAAAACGTATTCTAATAGGTATTATCCGTACATCGGTGGTAACACAGACACACCGCACACTTGTAAAGGCAATATTAAATTACTACATTTCTCTCTCTCTCTCTCTCTCTCTCTCTCTCTCTCTCTCTCTCTCTCTCTCTCTCTCTCTCTCTCTCTCTCTCTCTCTCTCTCTCTCTCTCTCTCTCTCTCTCTCTCTCTGTGGCATAACATTAATTTAATATTGTCTTTACAAGTGTGCAGCGGTCTGTGTTACCACCGATGTACGGATAATACTTACTACAATACGCTTTTTTTCAGAGAGAGAGAGAGAGAGAGAGAGAGAGAGAGAGAGAGAGAGAGAGAGAGAGAGAGAGAGAGAGAGAGAGAGAGAGAGAGAGAGAGAAAGAGAGAGAGAGAGAGAGAGAGAGAGAGAGAGAGAGAGAGAGAGAAACAGACAGACATATATGCATATAGAGAAACAAACAGACAGAGAGCAACACAAACATTTCCCTCTGTACCAATGATTCTCTACCTTTCTTGGTTCTTGCACTCTTTCACCATAATGCCAGAATGTCTCCCCCCCCACCCTTTTTCCCTCAAAACTGTCTGCCGCAAAAGGTGCATTCAAAATAACAGTCTGCCAATCTGTGGTTGTAGATCTTGAACCTTTGGGGTTCAGAAGTACTGCTCTATACAATGTACATGATTTTTGTGACTTTTGTACCATACATAAAACTCAAGGCGTGCAAGGAGAGATCTTTTCTGTAAAGCTGTGCTTGAAGGAGGATAACTCCGCTGTTGCTTAAAACCAGGTAATGTTAAATCATGGTAGGAAACTAACAAAAGGGGGATCTGCGTGTTAGTGTTAGTGTTAGTGTTAGTGTTAGCAAACTTTTTCTCTTGTGGATCTACCCACAATGCTTCACATTGGCAAGCCACAAACCTGTGCTCAGTTGGGGGGTTGGGGGGGTGGGGAACTTGGCATGAAGCAGGGACATTAGCAGAGGTGAATGATTTCAACTTAGAAATAGGCTAAATAGGACCGACGACTGTCAACATTTTTTTTAGCTCTCAAAAGATTTGTTAGCACCGTATATCAATATCTTTATTAATATTATGAAAGTTTGAATATTAAGCAAAGTCGAAGCTTTCGCATCCGCCTATTGTTATACATATATGCAATGAGTTTTCGTATTTAAATTCATCTCACTTATTTACAAGACGTCTGTTTGCCTGTCTATCCGTCTGTCCGATTATATGTCTGTTTATCATTTGATCGTTCAAACACGTCTGTTATGTGCGGTAATCTTAGAAGTTTGGAGAAGACGTAAACAATGTTTTACCTTGCCACTCCTTTCAACTGATGCGATGTCGTTAATGTGTATCGCGTGTCGAGAGACTTAATTTTTTAATTCTTCCATCTCATACAAGACTTACTACTGTTCCATCTCATACAAGACTTACTACTGTTCCATCTCATACAAGACTTACTACTGTTCCATCTCTACTGTTCCATCTCATACAAGACTTACTACTGTTCCATCTCATACAAGACTTACTACTGTTCCATCTCATACAAGACTTACTAGTTCCATCTCATACAAGACTACTGTTCCATTCAAGACATACTCGATCTCATACAAGACTTACTACTGTTCCATCTCATACAAGACTTACTACTGTTCCATCTCATACAAGACTTACTACTGGTCCATCTCTACAAGACTTACTACTGTTTGATCCAGCCTACCTGCTATCTGGACGTAGTTTTGGCTCGGAAAGGACTAAGCTAAAGCAGATACAAGAAGACCATTCTTTGATTCGATTCCGATGCTTACGACTCCCAGGTCAGCTCCACGTTTCAAGACCACAACCAGTCTACATCGACTAGATTTAACTTCGTCAACTTCGTTAACTCACTGAACTCCTGTCACTGTCTTTTTTATGCGCTTGCCTTTCTGTGTGTGTGTGTGTGTGTGTGTGTGTTTTATGTGTCTGTCTGATTGTCTTATAATATATCGCTCTGTCTGCCTCTCTGTGTCTCTCTACATCCCTCTGTCTCTATGTTAGTATGTCTCTGTCTCTCTTTTGTATCAAGGTTTCGCCCTCTCTGTCTCTCTGTCTATGTTTGTCTCTGACTGTGTCTGTCTCCAAATGAGCATAATCAACTTGGTTGGTAGTGTGCTCTCTTTTTATGGCGAAGCGATGGGTTCCAAGACAAAAATCGCGGGTTCGATTCTATCGATGCCCAAAATTCGTTTATGTCTATTCTTTTGAATATGTCTTGTGTTTACCCCTACGGGGTGTTGATGTTACATGTATTACAATTGTTCTTACTAATCGCTTTTGACATGCTCCTTGTCTTATAGTTTGTGTTTGCGTTTGTAGTAGTAGTAGTAGTAGTAGTAGTAGTAGTAGAAGTAGTAGTAGCAATAGTATTAGTAGTAGTAGCAGCAGCAGCAGTAGTAGTAGTAGAAACAGCAGCAGCAGTAGTAGTAGTAGTAGTAGTAGTAGTAGTAGTAGTAGTAGTAGTAGTAGTAGTAGTAGTAGTAGTAGTAGTAGTAGTAGTAGTAGTAATAGCAGTAGCAATAGTAGTAGTGATGTTACATCGTCCAATTGTTTGGATTTTTCAGGGAGTGAGTTCCATAATCTGACAGTGCTAGTGCTAGGGAAGAAGGAGTGAAGTCGTGTGTTACCCTGGATGTTGGTAGTTGGCATGTATTTTTCTTTTCCGGGGTTTATGGATAGGAGGTCAAGTGGAATGGTGGTTTGGCCTTGTTGAGCTTTAAAGAGAAGGAACATGTGTCGCCGGGCTCTCATTTAATGCAAATGGGTCAACTCATCTGATTTGGAGTATTCTGTCACGCTTTCATTTCTGGTATCTCACTGCTTTATTTGATTCACCAACGTCCACAACTATTTGGGGGAGATTTTACTCGAATCAAAATTACTCGAGAACATTTATCAACCGTCGACATGGCTAGAACCCACGACTTTTGGGTTGAGATGCCGATACCTTGCCAGACCGATTTCTTTCTTTCTTTATCAGTTCCCATTCTACCTTTCGGTGTATGGGTTCAGTTTCCCGAGATGATCCTTCTCCAGGATGCCCTGTCCTGGCATTTTCTGTTTCCTTCCAAAAAAGTTAAATTTCTATGCTTCAATGCCTCTTTTATATCTTCTTCCTACTTTTTCCGAGGTCTGCCTTTTGGTCTTTTACCTTGGGCTTTAGCACTGTATACTGATTTAGCTATTCTATTGTCATTCATTGTGTTTACATACACAAACCATCTCAATTGATTTGTTTATATCTTAGTTTTTATGCCATCTGCTTTGGTTTGATCTCTTATTGTTGTGTTTTTGATTTTGTCTCTTTTAGTTTTCCCTACTACTCTTCTTAGATATTTCATTTCAGCTGCCTGTACTCTACTGTATTCTCTACTGTCTAAGGTCCAAGTTTCGCTGCCATAGAGGAGAGTAGGACAATAAACTGTATTGTATACTGCCATTTTGTTTTTTGTTGACAATTCTTGCTTACCTACAAATGCCTTTCCTAGATGGTTATATATTGCACTTGCCTTTTTGATTCTCTGGCTGATTTCTTCTCTTAGTTTTCCCTCTGACTTAATCATTACTTCTAGGTAATTGTAGCTTTGAACTTGTTCTAAATTCTCCCTGCCCAATTTAAGATTTTGGGTTTTAGCTTCCCTAGTTACTAGCATTGTTTTGGTTTTCTTTGCATTTACTCTCATTCCTCTTTTATTTAGTTCATTGTTCATAATGTTGATATTCGACTGAAGGTCACTTTTTGATTTTCCAAACAGAACTAAATTATCGGCAAATAAAAGAATTGATACATTTACTGGTTTGAGATTCCACATACCTACATTCATTTTCTTCATTTTTGAGGGTGCCTTTGCGACTGAATCCATAAATGGGATAAACAAAAGAGGACTTAGGTTACAACCCTGTCTTACTCCTATATCAACATCAAATTCTGCAGTTATGTTTCCAGCTACTCTCACTGCACATGTTGGTTTATTGTAAAAACTTTTAATGGCTTCTATTAAATTGTGCTCTACATTGTATTCTTTTAAGGAATGCCATAGTTCGTCCCTCCTCACAGTGTCAAATGCCTTTTCTAAGTCAATAAAACACAGGTGCAAGTCAATGGAACTTTTCTATTATTTGTCTAATTGTAAATATGTGCTCTTGTACACTTCTTCCTGGTCTAAATCCACGCTGATATTCTTCAATCTGATCCTCTACTCTTTTCCTTAGTCTCATTTCCAGTATCCTAGCATATACTTTTCCTGGAACGTTAAGTAGTGATATCCTCTATAGTTTGAGTATTCCATAGTTGATCCTTTCTTATGCATTGGTACTACCATTCCCTTTTTCCAGTCGTCTGGCACCTGTTTGGACTTCCATGCTTGTTGATATATTATTGCATGGAGTAGTTTGTCTGTCTCTCTGCCTTGGTTTTTAATCATTTCTGGATAAACATTGATCTGCTCCTGGGGCTTTTCCTAATTTCGCTTTTCTTATAGCTGTTTGGATTTCTTCCATTGATATATCTACATCTTCAACTGTCTCATCTGGATTATTTGTTACTCTTACTAATTGATCTTTAGTTCTTGTTTTATACGTTCTGGAGGTATTATATGATTGGTGAAAATGCTTTCTCCATGTTTCCATGATTTCGCTGTCTTCTTTCATTATTTCTCCTTTGGCATTCTTAATTTGTCGTATTGGGCATGCTTTGGTCTTTCTAATGCTCTTCATTGCCCCCCAGAACAGGTTTTGATTTCCTTGATAGCTTTCTTGAAGTCTTTGTCCAAACTCTTCTCATTGTTCCTGTTTTGCTTTCCTAACTTCCTCTTTGGCGATAGTTCTTTTATTCACGTAATCTATCCTATCCTCTGGTCTATTTGTTTGCAAGTATTTCTTCCAGGCATCCTTCTTTTCTTTGATCTTAGTTTTGACATTTTCATTCCACCAGTGCTGTTCTTTCCTTTTCTCCTTTAATTTGTTTCCTACCACAGACCTCTTCAGTACAACTGAGGAGTGTTTCTTTATACATTTGCAACTTTTCTTCTATTGTGCTTTATTCAGATCCATCTGTCTTTCACTGATAAATCTTTATATCCTAGATTGGTATACCTGTTTTACTATTGGTTTATTTAATTCCTCTATTTTGAGTTTAGTAGCTTTCTTCTCTTTCATTTTCTGTTTGTTTTCTTCAGTCAGTAATCTCATTTTGGCTATCACTAGGTATGATCACTAACTATTTCTGCTCCTCTGTTTACTCTTGCATCCAATGTACTGTAAAAAAGGAACTGCTAACTATTATGTATCATTGACTTTTCACATGTCTTTATTTACTCTTGTATATTTGTGGATATCTTTATGAGGAAAAAAAGGTGTTGGCTATTTTCATGTTATTCTTTAGGCAAAAATCTATTAGTCTCTCTACATTTGGAGAAGTTGTTGTCTCTCCTTCTTTACCTATTACTCCTCCTGATGTTTCTATATTGTTGCCTTACTCTAATGTTTAAATCTCCTAAAAGCATTAGTTCCTGTTTGGGTTTAAGATTCTCTGCAGCTATTTGTAAATCATTTTCAAAGATATCTTTTTCTTCTTTAGTGGCGTCTTCGTTTGGTCCATAAGCTGTTAATAATTTAATTTCTCGTCCTTTTGGTTTAATATTTACCTCTGACATCCATGGGTTTATAAATTTCAAACTTTCTAGTTAGCTTTTCTTGCCTTTTATGCATTAGGAGGCCTACTCCTGCTCTAGCTCTATCTTTGACATCTACTCCTGAGAAGATTAAAACATGGTTTGGTCCTAAATTTTCTATTCCTTGTTCTTTTTCTTTGTTTCTGTAATAGCCAAAATACCTACTTTGAATTTTTCTATTTCTTCAACTAATTCTAACTCTTTTCCATTGATTGCCCTAACATTCCATGTTCCAAAAACCACAGTCCGCTTGCCAGACCGCAAGTCTAGAAAAGGACATAACACCGGACGTTTTGCCTGTTTCACCAATGCGAATCAATGCTCTGAAAAATAGGTGACTTAGTTTGAGGAAAGGATGGCAATGGAGCTAGTGAGAGACAATAAGAGTCTCGAACCATGAATAGCGTTTTTGGAGCGTGACTGGCAAGTCAATAGTTAGTAAGTAGCAGACAAGCCGGGTATGGGTCGCCTTTGTTGATAATAGTACCGATGTGATCATTGTTATTTCAGTGTTATGGTTATAATCGACTTAGTCATCATCACCATCGTCATCATCGCTGTTATCATCATCATCATCATCATCATCATCATCATCATCATCATCATTATCATCCTCTTCCTCAACATTCATCGCAACAAAAACATCCAACATCCTACAACTACTACTACTACTACTACTACTACTACTACTAAAACAACTAATTAACACTACAACAACTACTACTACTGCTGCTACTACTACTACTACTACTACTCCTACTACTACTGCTCCTACAGCTACTACTACTACTACTACTACTACTGCTACTACTGCTACTACTACTACTACTACTGCTGCTACTGCTACTACTACTACTACTACTACTACTACTACTACTACTACTGCTACTACTACTACTAGTAGTAGTAGTAAAGAAGAAATACGAAATTGAATATAAAGGCCTAATAGGTAGAACAGAGACAGTTACAAAGACAGAAAAGTTTCGGACAAAACCACCGTTCCCCAGTCACACAGTAACGATATACGGATGTCTTTGTAACTGTCTCTCTTACACCTATAAGGCCTTTATATTCAATTTCATTGTTTCCTCTTTATTATTTACCGGCTTACTGTACTATTTCTTTTATCATACTATTTCTTTTATCATTAGACTACTACTACTACTACTACTACTACTACTACTACTACTACTACTACTACTACTACTACTACTACTACTACTACTACTACTACTACTACTACTACTACTACTACTACTACTACTACTACTACTACTACTACTACTACTACTACTACTGCTACTACAACTGCTACTAGTACTACAACTACTACCAATCTAATACAATTTCTAGAACAGAGAAGAAGAAGAAGAAGGAGAAGAAGAAGGAGAAGAAGAAAAAGAAGAAGAAGAAGAAGAAGAAGAAAAGAAGAAGAAGAAGAAGAAGAAGAAGAAGAAGAAGTGGAAAGTGGAAGATGACGCAGGTAATTTTCGTATACGGAGACACCGACCTTAGTGTTTACAATATACTTGTACATGACTTAAAAACAAACACTACTGGGTAAAAACACATGTCTTGAATGAAACCGTCAATTAATCTGTCGAAATGTAAAATTTGGAACAAAAAAAGAAGGATGAACACCTTATAGATCAAGGGGACACTTAATTGTCATATTGTCAAGATATGGAAATTCAACAGGAACTTATTTCTTGCTTCTAGCTCACCCAAATCCGACATTGCTATGACTACGTTTAAATCATAAACTTACTAGATCTAGCACGTATCATCAGGGTTGTGACCTACATTACTCGTATGTAAGAATATTGTCCGGGTAAATAATGCGTGTATACTGGTTAGGATTTAACTTGTGCTTGAGATAAGGTCGAAAAGGAAGGAAATGGAAAGGAAATAGGAAGAAAACGTTTAAAGGACAACAACAAATAAAGAACGTCCTCTTGCTATTAAAGTTATTCAACTTCAAGAAGAGTCTCACGATTATAATTCAAGACAAAGTTCAAGTTACCTTACCTTCGTGTAAGCAAAAAGGGTGGTACCCAATGCGATGTTCAAATTCGATGTTCTCATCTGTGCTTTATTGCTACCACTACCATTATAATATATGTTATGTTCCTGTGATTGTTTGGCTGGTGTCAACATTCATTCCAACTTCCACTTCAATCGTCCAATTTCCGCCTTTCACACTGATATTTATTTGGTGAAACCTTGCTTTAATTTAATGTGATTTTATTCACATCCACGGCAAAGACGATCCCAGGAATTTTGATAAGATATTTAATTTGGCAGGGACCAAAAAAGGTTTTGGTAAGATGTTTAACTTTGCCCAGACAGCCTGTAAAACAGGGATCTTTCACGGGTATGAAAGGGGACTCGGTGGTCCAGAGGCAAGATGTCGGCCTCTTAACCGAAGGATCATGGTTACCAAATGTTATCGATTTTACGAGTAAAGTTTACCTCTCCCCCCCCTTTCCGATCTAGGTAGCTAGATCGATACCTGGTCCTTTCGGCGACGGACGATAAAAAAGTGGTCCCGGTGTGCAAATCCCACCACTCTGAGTACGTGACATATATCCTTTGGCTGTTTACAGACTTGGGCAAAGCTAAACATCTTACCAAAACCCATGGGATCAACTCGTGAATGTGGATAAAAATAAATCAAATTAAACAATGAAACGTGGACATTGGAGACCAAAGTAGATATTGACATTGAAAACCAAAGTAAATTTGAAACGTGGACATTGAAGACAAAAGTAAATATCAGGTGAACCGTGGACATTGCAGACAAAAGTAAATATCAGTGTGAAACGTGGATATTGCAGACAAAAGTAAATATCAGTGTGGAAAACATTGCAGACAAAAGTAAATATCAGTGTGAAAAGTGGACATTGACATTGAAGACCAAAGTAAATATCATGTGGACATTGCAGAAAAATAAATCAAATGGACAAGACAAAAGTATATATCAGTGTGAAACGTGGACAGTGTGAAACGTGGACATTGCAGAGAAAGTAAATATCAGTGTGAAATGTGGACATTAAATATCAGTGTGAAACGTGGACATTGCAGACAAAAGTAAATATCAATGTGAACGCAGCGGAAATGCAGTTTTCAAGAAGACTTGCTCTCACAGTTAGATAATGCTATTAATATTACATATTGTACTTGAATATAATCTCAATTTTATAATATGCTAATTGTCTTGGTTTGATTGTTTGGTTTTATATTGTTCATTCACGTTCTCAAAACGTAGATAATATTTAGGGGTTTTGAATATTTCTTTAGTTAATGCGTGGTTGATTTGTAAAACTGCAATCAGCAACAATGTTCTTATAGAAAGAACCCCATTAACTCCCTCCCTAGGAAGCAGAAGAAGTGGACTGAAGGTGACGGGGAGGAGGTGGGGGCGGGGACGGGTTTGGGATGAGAAGAGGGCGAGTTGTAAACAGGGGTGATGAGCTGTAGTGGGGGGGGGGAGAGGGGGGAATGGGGTAGGGGGTGTGCTCCACACCTGACAAATACACTATAACATATCTTTCAAAATACATAATATAACATTAAAACTAGATCAAACTTTTTGGAAGCATTCGACCTACACGACTTTTAGGCATTTTCCCATTAGGCTACGTCCGCCCTTTGTACTACTGTCGTTGAATGTACGCTTCTAAAAGTTTCTTTGATGTTTGGGTGGTTGTGTTATATGCATCTATGAAATGAGTCTTTCTTGCGTTTGCTTGGGGATTTTCTAATGACTTTTGCTTGAGTTGATTTATCCCTTTTTCTGTGCCCATGAAATAATATTTTGTATTTGTATGAGCCTGTAATTCAAAAACATTTTTACCTGTTGCTGGGGCTGTTTTTCTTTATTTTTTCTTTGTAGAGAAATGGAGGGGGGCTGGGGAACAGAGGGGGCGGAGGGAGTTTTCGTTTAGTGGGGGAGTTGTTTTATCTTTGATTTTCTCTCTTTTTTCCTTTTCTCCACATCATGGTAATTTTATATTGCCGTTGTCTTGGACATTAGCTGCTCTGCTTGGTGACGGCTCTCCGTTTGCCTGTCGTAAAGCTGTCTTGTGCTCTCTGACATGGCGCCGTCGATGGGCGGTCGCTGCTGTTGATTTAACTGCATATGCAACACGATCAAAGATGGTTTGCCACTATGTCCGCAATAATAATTGTTAAATTTCTATAGATCTATATTTTTGTCTGACAATCCACAATAATATGTCTACCCACATACTACTACTACTACTACTACTACTACTACTACTACTACTACTACTACTACTACTACTA
>JAXRKP010000738.1:92500-95000 GCA_037039925.1 Doris montereyensis
TGAATTTTGCAAATAAAATACAATGGAAACATAGATCTGAACGTGGGGTTTTCGAATTGTTAACAATGCCGAATCGACGTAACACTACTAAAATAGATTTCAGTGATTCAACCCGTTGGGGAGAATTTCAGGGTTTGAGGGGGGAATTGTGGTTACGACCACAGATTGGCAGATTGTATCTAAAACGTCGTTCAAAGTCAACAGAATGTTAAAATATTAATTTCGCATGAAATCGAAATTTCAATATTTAGGATCTAAATCTAGAATCTACATTAACATGTAAATGAGATACGAACGCACCTAGATGTATAAATATCATCAGATCTAGACACAAATAATAAACAACAATAATAGGTCAAAGTGACAACTCCACCGAGTAAGACAGAACAAACACATGACGTTTCAGGTTGAAACCTTCGTCAGATAACAAATGAGGAATGTCTACATACGTATACAGGCAAAGCAAAGAAGATTATAGTATCAACAAACATAGATAAATAACGTAAAGAAAAAAATTACGCGAATCATCTATATAACCGTATAACACAAAGGAGCCACAGTTCAGATATACATAATGATAACCGTGTAACACAAAGGAGCCACAGTTCAGATATACATATAACCGTGTAACACAAAGGAGCCATAGTTCAGATAAATATATAACCGTATAACACAAAACAGCCACAGTTCAGATGAACATATAACCATATAACACAAAGGAGCCACAGTTCAGATAAACTACAATAAGTGACAACTCCATAAGCGTATAACACAAAGGAGCCACAGTTCAGATAAACTACAATAAGTGACAACTCCATAAGCATATAACACAAAGGAGCCACAGTTCAGATAAACTACAATAAGTGACAACTCCATAAGCGTATAACACAAAGGAGCCACAGTTCAGATAAACTACAATAAGTGACAACTCCATAAGCGTATAACACAAAGGAGCCACAGTTCAGATAACCTACGATACGTTTGCTAACAATGATAAAGTAGCTCTTACTATTAACCAACTAATTACTTCTAAAGCTCTACCACCTAAAGCGAAAATTCTACACCTCAATAACAGCCAACTCGGTAAACCGTGCTTTTATCTCCTCCCTAAAATCCACAAATCTCACATCCCTGGTAACACGTTTGCTAACAATGATAAAGTAGCTCTTACTATTAACCAACTAATTACTTCTAAAGCTCTACCACCTAAAGCGAAAATTCTACATCTCAGTAACAGCCAACTCGGTAAACCGTGCTTTATCTCCTCCTAAAATCCACAAAGCTCACATCCCTGGTAGACCTATTGTATCAACCTGTTCCTGCCCCACTGAACGCATCTCTGCCTTCTTGGACTCAGTATTCCAGCCTCTTGTCCAATATCATTCCTCATTCATCAAGGATACCAACCAAGCTCTCACTTTTTGATAGTATTTCATTTACAGACACAACCCCTAGACATCTCTTCCTCATGGATGTTGTCTCCCTCTACACATCCATACCCCATTCCATGGGCCTTCAAGCCCTTAAATTCTTCCTCGACCAGCGATCTGACCAGACAATCAACACTACCACCCTTCTCTGTTTGGCAGAACTCGTGCTAAATCTTAGTTCTTTTGAATTTTTGACCAGTTTTTCGAGCAAATCAGCGGAGTTGCCATGGGCTCTAAGATGGGACCTTCATACGCTTGCCTATTCATGGGTAATCTTGAGCATAGATTATTCCAGGCGTATCCTGGTCCTCTGCCCAACACCTATAAACGGTATATTGATGATGGATGTGGTATCACGACCATGTCTGCGACTGATTCAGACCGTTTCTTCGATTTTGCAAACAACTTTTGCAAACCTATCAAGTTCACTTTTATCCAGTCTACATCCACTGTTAACTCCTTAGACATCACGGTTTTTTCTCTCCAAACATGGGCTTACAACTACAATATTCTACAAAGATACAGATAGTCATAGCTATCTCCACTACACATCCTCTCATCCACCACGTTGCAAAGATGCTATTCCATACTCTCAATTCTTCCGCCTCAGACGCATCTGTTCTGCCGAGCACCTATTCACAGAGGAAGCGCCTAAGATGTTTGATTTCTTCCTACACAGAGGCTACCCTAGGGCCAACCATTTGTCAAGCCTTTCAGAGAACTAAAATTGTACCCTGTAAAGACACCCTCAACATCGTAGGAAGAAAAAAGACCAAATACATACCACTTATCCTTCTGTACCATCCGCACACACACAATGTCATTAATATTGTCCGCAAGAACCTGCCAATTCTACACGCTAGTGACGAGATTAGACGTGTTTTCCCTTCCTTTCCATTAATTGCCTTCAAGAGACACACTAGCCTTCAGGATATCCTTGTGCACAGTCGCCTCTCTACTGACTCCTCGCCGTCGGGCACCATCCGATGTGACACCCTAACTGTAAGACATGCCCTTTTGTGGACGGCTCCACAACCATTCAGTTCCCTAGACAGACTTGGACAATGAAT
>JAXRKP010000738.1:100000-107500 GCA_037039925.1 Doris montereyensis
GAAAATCTCCGTAACGATTCGAATCGCTGCAATCTTTTCAGTGCTCTGGACACGAATTCCATAAAAAAATACCTTTATTTTTCTGCGTTTCACTTTCATAAAACGTTGTAGTATGACCTTCACAACTGAAATCAGGTGGAAAGTGAATTTAGTCATTCATGGGATAGAAAGGTGCTATCACTATCAGTGCGAGTTGTTTACGACCCCGTGTTGCTTCCTGTGGTGTTGTAGCGATGGGCGCCACTCCCTACAAGATGGTTTAACACGATGCTGTAAACTTGCTTTCTCTTTGTTTATTAAACTGCAGTTGAGACGGAAATAGGGGTGGGATGAGGGGGGGAAGGAGGGGGATTTGTAGTTTATGCTTGTAGTCAAGTGGGGGTAATTACAATATACTTAACGTATTTAGAGATTGACGTCAGTTTCTTCAGTTGCCCATGACAGTCTTCACACAACGATTAGAGGAGTGGGTTATTATTTTTGTTTTGTTTTTGTTTTGTAAAGATTTTTGATTGTGTGTACAACTTGCTGTTGCGTTTTGTTTTGTTTGTTATGCAGTTTATTTTTGGTTTTTGTTGTTGTTTTTGTTGTTGTAGTTATTGTTTTGGTTGGGGAGTGGAGGATGTTTGCTGTGTGTGGATGTGTCTGTGTGTGATTGTATGTGCTTGTGTGTGCATTAGTTGTGGTTGGCCTGTGAAAACCGGTGTCTGTGACACAAAGCTGACCAGCCCAGACAACATTTTGCATTGGAGAGAAAGGTAGAATCAATAGCGCAGGTTCTGCTGCTGGTGTCATGATAGCCCACCTTGAAAAGACTACAGTGTACTGGATAGACAGATAGCAATTCTCAGGACAAGAGAAATATATAGACCGTTGCAAACAAAACTCATGGCCCGTGAAGCCATGAAAAAGGGACTAAAACACAGATGTACAAACTCATCGTGAAATCAACAATGTACAAGTACTAGAATCTACACATACTTAATTTCTGGATAAACATTTAATACGAAATTTAAAGGGGTTTCTTTTACTTTTAACCAAACGCAACGAGTAAGCGATGATTAGACTCAGACCTATATTTTATTATTGAAAGGTAGGTTAAATCGCCAGACAATAAAACATCTGCTGCTCCTGTTGCTTTGCCTTTCTGTCTCTCCACCAAGCTGAATGACATCTCTTCTTCATGGTACTAAATTGAGACGTAGCGCTCACGAAGCAATTAATTAGTTCTTGAATACCTCAAAAATCTTTGATTCACTTGCTCTAGAACGGACATGTTCCAAATCAGCCCATGACCCTCTGCAACATCATACGTCTAGCCATCCTAGCATTTAAGAAACAAAACCTAATCAAGGGCATCGAAAGTTTAAAGGAAATATCTATTTATTTGTTCCTATTGCGCAAACCGTTTATCCCTGACATCAAATACGTATACTTTGCTTCTCTTTGCTTATATTGGTGTCGAATAGCACCTCTTTGAAAACAGGTGGGAGGAATATTATGTCACGTAATTTCCGGTCGATCTAAAGCAACATTCAGGCCAATTATAAAACCACAGAATCGATACTGAGTACCTTTTATGGTATCAATGTGAAGGGGGCGAACTGCTCCATCCAATAATTCAATAAATTAGATCTAACTAGATTTGTTCAATTGTGGGCAAAAATGACATCCTCGAGACCCGCCAACTCTTCCCCATCCTTTATTTAAAAAGTGCGTCATAAAATATTATAGCGGTTTTGAAGCGAGTTCCAAGATCGTTTCCAGTGGATGTCGACCAATGCAAGCCAAGAAAATAAACCAGCTAGGGTTAGCCTAGTGACGATCTAGTCTATTTTCATTGGGAGTCACCCTATTTCCTGTTTGCACCCACCGTGACTGCGGTCGATAAAACATAGCATCTTGCAGACAGTTTCAAAATAAATCATTTTGTAGTTATAGAAAGCTGGACTACAATAAATGAATTGACATCAAAGGACTTTGAAGCCTTTGCCACGCTTTTCATTTGATTGGCCAAGACAACGTAGGTAAGGCATTTCGCTCGTAGGCGGTAAAACGAGTTATATTTAACAATCGTTATTAATGAAGGTGTATGCCAAATCATTGGCGGGTGGCGGTATAACGAGTTATTTTATTGCATTTGTATACTGTCATAACTGTACAACGGTGAAGAGTTGGCGGTAAGCGAGAATGACGGTATAACGGAGGGGTAGGGGGGGCGGGTAGTATAACGAGGCTTGAGTATACTTAGTCAGACCAAAAACACCAAGCAATGATAACATTCTGCAAACAAAAAATTAACAAAACGTCAAGGTAGAAAAGACATCGATCCTCACAGCACTAAGAACTGGAATGAATTCCATCCTCACAGCACTAAGATCTGGAATGAATTCCATCATCACAGCACTAAGACCTGAAATGAATTCCATTCTCACAGCACTAAGACCTGAAATGAATTCCATTCTCACAGCACTAAGACCTGAAATGAATTCCATTCTCACAGCACTAAGACCTGAAATGAATTCCGTTCTCACAGCACTAAGACCTGAAATGGATTCCATTCTCACAGCACTAAGACCTGAAATGAATTCCATTCTCACAGCACTAAGACCTGAAATGAATTCCATTCTCACAGCACTAAGACCTGGAATGAATTCCATTCTCACAGCACTAAGATCTGGAATGAATTTCAACCTCACAGCACTAAGACCTGAAATGAATTCCATTCTCACAGCACTAAGACCTGGAATGAATTTCAACCTCACAGCACTAAGATCTGGAATGAATTCCATCATCACAGCTATAAGACCTGGAATGAATTCTATCATCACAGCACTAAGACCTAGATTGAATTTCATCCTCACAACACTATGACCTGAAATGAATTCCATCCTCACAGCACTAAGACAGAACCTGGAATGAATTCCATCCTCACAGCACTAAGACACGACCTGGAATGAATTTCATTCTCACAGCACTAAGACACAACCTGGAATGAATTCCATCCTCACATCACTAAGACACGACCTGGAATGAATTTCATCCTCACATCACTAAGACACGACCTGGATTGAATTTCATCCTCAATGCACTATGACACAACCTGATTGAATTTCATCCTCAATGCACTAAGACACAACCTGGATTGAATTTCATCCTCAATGCACTAAGACACGACCTAGAATGAATTTCATCCTCAATGCACTAAGACACGACCTGAATGAATTTCATCCTCAATGCACTAAGACACAACCTGGATTGAATTTCATCCTCAATGCACTAAGACACAACCTGGATTGAATTTCATCCTCAATGCACTAAGACACAACCTGGATTGAATTTCATCCTCAATGCACTAAGACACAACGATTGAATTTCATCCTCAATGCACTAAGACACAGCCTGGATTGAATTTCATCCTCACAGCACTAAGACACAACCTGGAATGAATTTCATCCTCACAGCACTAAGACACAATTGGAATGAATTCCATCCTCAATGCACTAAGACACAACCTGGATTGAATTCCATCCTCACAGCACTAAGACACGACCTGGAATGAATTCCATCCTCACAGCACTAAGACACGACCTGGATTGAATTCCATCCTCACAGCACTAAGACACGACCTGGAATGAATTCCATCCTCACAGCACTAAGACACGACCTGGAATGAATTCCATCCTCACAGCACTAAGACACGACCTGGAATGAATTCCATCCTCACAGCACTAAAACACGACTTGGGTTGAATTCCATCCTCACAGCACTAAGACACAACATGGAATGAATTCCATCCTCACAGCACTAAGACACAACCTGGATTGAATTCCATCCTCACAGCACTAAGACACAACCTGGAATGAATTTCTATCCTCACAGCACTAAGACACAACCTGGATTGAATTCCATCCTCACAGCACTAAGACAGAACCTGGAATGAATTCCATCCTCACAGCACTAAGACACAACCTGGAATGAATTCCATCCTCACAGCACTAAGACAGAACCTGGAATGAATTCCATCCTCACAGCACTAAGACACAACCTGGAATGAATTCCATCCTCACAGCACTAAGACACGACCTGGAATGAATTCCATCCTCACAGCACTAAGACAGAACCTGGAATGAATTCCATCCTCACAGCACTAAGACACGACCTGGATTGAATTCCATCCTCACAGCACTAAGACACGACCTGGAATGAATTCCATCCTCACAGCACTAAGACACGACCTGGAATGAATTCCATCCTCACAGCACTAAGATACGACCTGGATTGAATTCCATCCTCACAGCACTAAGACACGAACCTGGAATGAATTCCATCCTCACAGCACTAAGACACGACCTGGAATGAATTCCATCCTCACAGCACTAAGACAGAACCTGGAATGAATTCCATCCTCACAGCACTAAGACACGACCTGGATTGAATTCCATCCTCACAGCACTAAGACACGACCTGGAATGAATTCCATCCTCACAGCACTAAGACACGACCTGGATTGAATTCCATCCTCACAGCACTAAGACACGACCTGGAATGAATTCCATCCCCACAGCACTGAGATACGACCTGGATTGAATTCCATCCTCACAGCACTAAGAATGCAGATAACTATCAAGGTAAGCGGATGGGACCATATAAGTTGGACTTTTCCCTTCTTTTGTTTTGTTATTGTATTTCTAGTATCACATGTATTGAAGTTTACACCCTTCACCATATGCAATGATCTCAGTGTGAACTAATAGAAAACTGTAAGATAAACGATAAGTGAAAGAGCGAAAGGAATGGAATAGGACCTACCAGCAGCACCCACCAACCGCCCATGCTGGACAGCCTGAACTAGTTGTTGTTATAACAAGTTTAAGTTGATATGAGGCTTTGTGCGAAATAGTAGTGTTGTAAGTTTGTAATCACGACAACACAGGTTCGAAATCCTAGCTGGTCCAAGTGTTTCTTTTACGGCGCCGTTTCCTCGCAAAAAAGGTTATCTACATCGTACATGTACATTACTCTGCTTTCTTCACTCGACTAAGGTGTGAATGAGTACACAGTTCGGCCTATAGGTAGAGAAACATCCTGTCAAAGTGTTAGTACGAAGCGCCTAACGGGTTGTTGTAAACCTACTACATTCTACCTAGGAAGTAAATGGTCTGCAGGGGGTAAATGGATAGCTAGGTCTAGTCAGACTCCGTGAATGCAAAGGCGCAGGGAAAGCAATGGAAAACTACCACATTATGCTGTATGCCTAGACAAAGCAGGACTCTTATGATTTATTACCCTACGCTCAACTGATTATAGGACATACTCTACTTTACTTTACCCCATAACTACAGTTTCACGGACCTAGTATCGTTAAACACTTATTTATGAATCAAAACTGTACATTGTTTAATTGTTTTACTATTTGTCTCTTGCTAGTAGGCATGTGTATTCGTTTATTCAATGTCTTTTAAAGGCACATCAGAGCTACCTATGACGACAATGTGCATTTCTTTCGTTGTATGTTACCATTCTTTGTATCATTATTGTGTGTGTGTGTGTGTGTGTGTGTGTGTGTCCGTGCACGTGTGTGTGTGTGTGTTCCGTTTTGTTTTGTTTTTGTTATCATTCATTTTGTGCTTTTTTTTTCAATCCAAAGAAAGTGATTTTAACTGATGAACTAAACTGAAATGAAAGATTGTCCTTTCTGCTTACACTTTCCCCACCAATGCGATTGGCTATCGCTCATAAAATTGGCTTGCCATTATTTCTGTTTAATGTTTACTGCGGCCCCCCCCCCACCCTCTGTTTTTTCTTCCTTTTCAGTCACACCCCCAATTCCCAAGACATATGAACATGTATGCACTGTAAAACCCACCAGGCGGTCAGATTTGTATGGGAAATCAAAACCATTGAGTATGCCAGTTCCAATCGATGTTTCGATCTGTGCCAGGTAGAACTGCTATTATAAAGCCATTACTGATCAAGTGTGATGGTCAAGGCATGAGGTGAAATCAATGGAGACAAAATACGCATTTAGAATGGTATCAATGGATTGTTGCGTTTGTCGTCACTGTGAGCAATGTTTCCCTATTTGGGTTGTTGTTTTTTGTGTGTTTTTTTGGGGCGGGGGGGGATTTCTGTAGTCTGTGTGCGTGAATTTTTAGTGTTGTGCAAAAATTGAAAAATCCCAATTGTACGCAGATTAAAAAAAATTCGCGCGTGCAAAATTCGTTCTTACTACAATGGTGTGCGCAGACATTTTCAACGGTGCGCACCGTTTCTCCCTGGTGTGCGCAGACATTTCTCAACAGTGCGCACCGTTTCTCCCTTTCATTTCTCACTGGTTTCTTCTCACTGGTGTGCACAGCTGAGAGGGAACATTGACAGATATTTTCACGAAAATGAGCCTGTAAATTATAAAGAAAAGAAAAACATGGTACACATGTATGATTTTTTTTTACTTACGAACTCTCACTACAACACTGTGTGTCTGCGAGTAGATGGGGTAGTGAGAACACGAGGGCGGGGATGGGGAAGGTGATAAAGGGTAGAGGAATGGTGTGAGTACTACGTTCAAGGATGAGAATGAAAGAAGAGTTCCATGACCACATGCTCACTTCAAATCAAGAATAGGGGTATTATGATCGATGATAAGCTTACTTTTCCTGTATATGTCAAAGAGTCTTTTTCTTAAGATTTTGATTGATTTACCCACATCCACAACTAAGGTGATCTCGAGGTTTTCGTAGGTTTTGTTTTATTTTGCCCAGACTGTCCTGTAAAGAGCCAAGGGATCTTCAACGTGCATAGAGTGGTGGGATCTGCACACGGGACTTCCTTTGTATCGTCTGTCTCGGATGGGACTAGGTGTCGATCCACCTACCTGGACGAGGGGAGGGGTACATTTTGCTCGATACAACTCGATAATTTGTTTCAACCATCGGCGGGGCTCGAACCCACTACCCTTTACTTGACAGGTCGACACCTTGCCTCTGGACTACCGGTTCCCTTTTTTTCTTGAGAAAACTGAATGAATCCATATGAAAAATTAATGTATGTCTTTTGTACTAGTAATATCAGAGAGAGCATGTTATCATATTATAACATCTCATGTTGGGGAGGCAACATAACAAAGAGGAACTAGAAAAGCAATGAAAATGAATAACTGTGAACTTCCACTGATTCATCACATTACGAAACAAAAGGCCTGTCAAAAGTAAACAACATCACTCAAGACACAAGCCACCCATTATACAATCGATACACCAGATCCACTCGCAGTGATAAACTTCTCTCACTCAAATGTCGAACTGAAAGATAAAATAATTCCTTTGTCCTCCACGCAAACATACTTAAACAAGCAGATATCCCCAGAGTTTCTATATCATATATGTAAAATGACAATGTACATGTAGTACCAAGTATGCGTTATCATTACCATCATCATATCACCACCACCACCACCACCATCATCATCCTAATCATCATCATCATCATCATCATCAT
>JAXRKP010000738.1:112500-228801 GCA_037039925.1 Doris montereyensis
TCTGCATATCTATCTGTGTAATAGCTGTCTATCTGTCTGTATATCTATATATCTATATATCGTTTATCTTATGTCTGTCGGTCTGTCTGTCTGCATATCTGTCTATAATTATAATTTATAATCTACCCGTTCATTTACTGTCGTTCTGTCATCTATTCATATGCTCTCTCGATCTACATTCTGTCTATGTCTGCACACAGACACATGTCTCTACATTATATATTATGTATACACGCACAAGACATACCCGTCACACATTTATTATGTATACACGTTCTGACACATAAGCTACTCTACTATTCATATGCTCTCTCGATCTACATTATATACTATGTATACACCATACAGACACACAGACACATAAGCTACTCTACATTATATATTATGTATACACGCACACAGACACATAAGCTACTCTACATTATATATTATGTATACACGCACACAGACACATAAGCTACATTATATATTATGTATACAGACATACAGACATTATATACTATGTATAAGACTACATCTAAATTATATATTATGTATACACGCACACAGACACATAATCTACTCTTCATTATATATTATGTATACAGACACATAAGCTACTCTACATTATATATTATGTATACACGCATACAGACATACATAAGCTACTCTACATTATATATTATGTATACTACTAATCATTATTATATTATGTATACACGCACACAGACACATAAGCTACTCTACATTATATCACTTTTACATAGTACATTGATTTAGTGTATGAGTGTACAGATATTATCATAGGGTATACGATGTTTTTGTATAATATACAATGTATTTTAATACAAACACATATCATTTACATCATGTATGTCTATACATTTCTTTATGTGGTATTATATCATAATATGTATGTTAATATATCTTTTTGAGTTGGTCGTTCTTTGTTCGCCAAAGGCTCTGTTGCCAGGCTACTAAGAGTAGCCATATTTTTTTCATATGCGTTCTAAGCGATCTCAAGATCGTGTTCATTTAAGGATCTTTTCTACAAGATGTGACGTTTAATTTTTCAAAATTTTATCGTTTCCCTGTCTTTGAGTAGAATTTGTATTCACCTAAGCCGCCATTTTGAAGAGGATTTATTATTAAAAAGTTGGAAAAGTACCGTTCACACTTACCCGTGTAACATTAATATCGAATTTTGACCCAATCTAATAATCGTACTTGGTTTCACTCGGAGCGTAACATGCTCATAATATTTATATTTATAGTAATCATATATAAATTCGATTTGTGTACATTATAAACTATCTAATATTTAGTATATTGGAGTATCATCTATTTTCTGGGATTTCAGTTTGTTGTGCCAAAGGCGATAGATTTCAGTCTTCAGCTCCCCAATGGAGACATGGATGGAATAGAGTGTTATGACCTTGACACTGTGTCATCCCTTTTCCAATGTGTAGCAGACAAGACAGAAGTTTCATGTAATCGAATTCAGTTGAAAGTAAGTCCCAACACGCTTCTATGGCATAACTCTCACCGATGTTTTATACATCTGTTTAGTGTTTCTGTCTCTCTATCTTACCCCCTCCCTTTCCCCTCCCCCTCTCTCTCTCTCTCTCTCTCTCTCTCTCTCTCTCTCTCTCTCTCTCTCTCTCTCTCTCTCTCTCTCTCTCTTCTTTTTCTCTCATCTTTCCATCTGTCTCCCTTTCCCTGACTCTGTTTTTGTCTTTGTCTGTCTGTCTTAGAGAGAGAGAGAGAGAGAGAGAGACAGAGAGAGAAGAGAGAGAGAGAGAGAGAGAGAGAGACTGTAGAGAGAGAGAGAGAGAGAGAGAGAGAGAGAGAGAGAGACAGAGAGAGAGAGAGAGAGAGAGAGAGAGAGAGAGAGAGAGAGAGAGAGAGAGAGAGAGAGAGAGAGAGAGAGAGAGAGAGAGAGAGAGAGAGAGGGGGGGGGGTCGGGATGGGGAAGTGGGGGAAATCATCAATTGCACTGAAATGAGAAGAAAAACTTGACAATTACCAACAATAGGCCCCAACGCGATTTCGGGTCCCTGACGTTGGTTAGATTTGTTGGAGTTTTATTTCAGGTTAATCCTTTTTTTCATTCATTATTTATCTCCTTCGCGTGAAGGATATCTTTATTGTGCTTCTTTTTTTGTGGTTTCATTGTGGGTTTTTTCTTCTTTTTTAAAATTCGTTTTTTGGTTTTGTTTTGTTGGGGGTATTGTTTTTGTGGTAGTTTTGGGATAGGAAAGAGCAAGAATAAGAACAAAACAGATTGTCAATAGATTTATTTCCTAAAATATTTTCTTATCATAATCTATTTCAGTGTGGAAGTAAGGACCTCAAGCAGTCCACAGTGAGCATACTGGATTCTGCTATAGAGCCTGGCTCGCTCATCGTTGCATCTCTTAAAGGTAAGCCTTAATCATATTTTTTTTTTCTTCTAATTATTATTATTATTATTATGATGATTATTATTATAACGATTATTATTATTATTATTATTATTATTATTATTATTATTAGTAGTAGTAGTAGTAGTAGTAGTAGTAGTAGTAGCAGTAGTAGTAGTAGTAGTAGTAGTAGTAGTAGTAGTAGTAGTAGTAGTAGTAGTAGTAGTAGTAGTAGTAGTAGTAGTAGTAGTAGTAGTAGTAGTAGTATTGTTGTTGTTATTATATTATTATTATTATTATTATTATTATTATTATTATTATTATTATTATTATAATTTATTATTATTATTATTATTATTATTATTATTATTATTATTATTATTATTACCAATGCTGTTATTACTATTATTATTATTATTATTATTATTATTTTTATTATTATTATTATTATCATCATCATTATTATTATCATTATTATTATTATTATTATTATTATTATTATTATTATTATTATTATTATTATTATTATTATTATTATTATTATTATTATTATTATTATTAGTAGTAGTAGTAGTAGTAGTAGTAGTAGTAGTAGTAGTAGTAGTAGTAGTAGTAGTAGTAGTAGTAGTAGTAGTAGTAGTAGTAGTTGTAGTAGTAGTAGTAGTAGTAGTAGTAGTAGTAGTAGTAGTAGTAGTAGTAGTAGTAGTAGTAGTAGTAGTAGTAGTAGTAGTAGTAGTAGTAGTAGTATCATCATCATCATTATTATTATCATTATTATTATTATTATTATTATTATTATTATTATTATTATTATCGTTGTTGTTGATGACAATAATGATGATTATGTTGTTATATTGTTATTGCTTTGTTGTTCTATTTATTTCTTTATTACTTGTCTAACTCAGAAAATGTATAGAATATTTTAGGTTTTCTGTTTGTGTTACATTTTCAGAGAAAGATACCTTTGCTACCAAAACAGAGAACGTTGAACTGAAGGAAGAGGATAAAGATGTGAGGAAAAGATATTTGTTTATTTACACCCTGCGTGCCTTTGAAGTTTATGCTACATTGACTGAGAAGATATATATATATATATATATATATATATATATATATATATATATATATATATATATATATATATATACAAATGATTTCCTTTTATTTTGTAAAATATTTTAATTCGTCACGTGAAGATAAAACACTTGAAGTGGGCACTCATAACTTGTTATTGTTGCTGCTTGATAACAGCATTAACAGCAGTAAGAAAAATGAACAATAGCACTGTCAAGTAAATTACGGTGAAATACTTAGAATACTTAGTTCTGGAATCAATGTTGTACCAAAATTATACTTGTGACAGAGAAGCTTTATCAACTTGTTTGTAGGGAATGGAAATAAATTCATAACATTATTCATGACCCATTAAATATGCGTGTTCGAGAAATGATTAGTAAAATGCGGCTGTTATAGATTGATCTTTGTAACAAACATATATAATACATGCTGATCATAGAGCTTTATATTATTTTAAAGAAAGAAATAAAAAAAACATTGCCACAAAACACCATGAAAATATTGCAAACTCTGTCAAGGGATGTGAGATATTGCAAATTCTTTGTAAAGCTAAAAATAAATGCACTTATTTTTGTGATATCTTCCTTCCAATAGCGATTCAATTTTTCCCGTTTATAATTACGTGTTGCACAACTAAAATGACACTTGAAGTCCTCAAATCATAGACAGTAATTTGTTTCTTCATACAGCATGGAGCCTGCATTGTTTTCTAATCAAATTGTTTCATATTATGTTTTATGGAAACATCCTAACATCATGTATACATAGAAAATGTTACAAGGAAAGTTTTTTTTTCCACCTTGCCATAGAAACCCACAATTATTTACATCCTGGAGTTTTTGTACATAAATGAGTGAGATAAATTGTTGTTGTTTGTTGCGGTGATCTCATGCTGAATTAAGAGGAAACAGAAAAGGAAAGAAAAATGTCTAAAAGAATGAAAGGAAAGAAGTACGACCTACCTGTAACACCTGCCAACTGCCCATGTCCACACCTGAACAATTTATTGAGGTTGTACTATTTTAGTGAATACTCTTGCAAATGCTTAACAACAACAGAGAAAAAACAACACATTTTTCACACTATGAAGTGAGTTCATACGCACACACACACACACAGACACATACGCACACACACAACAAACGTAAACATATTGGGATAAAACTGCTCGTAATTTCAGCTATTATTATAGCACTCTAGAGTATGTCATGTAATTTTTCTTAGTAGTGTGAATATACAGGTCCAGCTACTCATTCAGAAAATGTTTTTATGTGCATTTGTTTGTTCTAGGTTCGAGTCTATGTATACATGTATATAATATATACATACCCTCTGTTCTGATTCCTCCTCAGGCCATTCTTTCAAGTTTTCAGACAGACGGCAAGAGAGTTGATGTTGTCTTCTCATTCGACACAACTGGCAGCATGTATTCGTATCTAACAGAAGTGAGTACGCTGAAGAAATTGTGCAACATAAATCAAACTCAGCAATAGCACTGAAGACTTTAAAGACAGAATTAAACACATCACTTTAAAACCAAAATTGGATTAATATTTTTGGCTTAAATCGAAATATGCGCGCTAAAAGTAATACTCAAGAATTGAGTTGGTCAGTTATTATTGTGAAGAAAAAGAAGAACTTTTAATTAAATTTAGAAAATTCCAATATAAAGAAATGCTAGTAATCTTTGGTATAATTATAATTTCTTTAACTCCTTGCATGCCAAAGTTATTGCTTCTTGCTCGACTAATTATATCCCCCGCAAGAGTGATACATTTCAAAGGCATACAATTTTGCTATGCATTGGGGCTTTCATTACAGCTATGTTGACTTACACTTTACAGTAATGAGTTTACAAGTTTGTTTTTTGCATTATCATTACCATACTGTTCAAATAATATATTTTTTACCATTGTTATTTGTTTTTATTATGATCATTGTTATAAGTAGTAATAGTAGAAGAAGAAATAGTAGTAGTAGTAGTAGTAATAGTAGTAGTAGTAGTAGTAGTAGTAGTAGTAGTAGTAATAGTAGTAGTAGTAGTAGTAGTAGTAGTAGTAGTAGTAGTAGTAGTAGTAGTAGTAGTAGTAGTAGTAGTAGTAGTAGTAGTAGTAGTAGTAGTAGTAGTGGTAGTAGTAGTAGTAGTAGTAGTAGTAGTAGTAGTGGTAGTAGTAGTAGTAGTAGTAGTAGTAGTAGTAGTAGTAGTAGTAGTAGTAGTAGCAGCAGTAGTAGTAGTAGTCAAGTAGTAGTAGTAATAGTAGTAGTAGTAGTAGTAGTAGTAGTAGTAGTAGTAGTAGTAGTAGTAGTAGTAGTAGTAGTAGTAGTAGTAGTAGTGGCAGTAATGGTAGTTAGCTCGGTTGGTAGCCCACTTTCTTTTCATGGCATGGCGATGGGGGCTGACGCAGAGGTTGCAGGTTCGATCTCCATGGTGGCCATGATTTTTTTCTGTCTATTCCTTGTAATTGTCTCATCTGTGTTCCTATGGGGCTTTCATATTATCTTATGTCATAACATTCACTAGTAGTAGTAGTAGTAGTAGTAGTAGTAGTAGTAGTAGTAGTAGTAGTAGTAGTAGTAGTAGTAGTAGTAGTAGTAGTAGTAGTAGTAGTAGTAGTAAGTAGTAGTAGTAGTAGTAGTAGTAGTAGTAGTAGTAGTAGTAGTAGTAGTAGTAGTAGTAGTAGTAGTAGTAGTAGTAGTAGTAGTAGTAGTAGTAGTAGTAGTATGTTGTTATTTTTATTATTATTATTATCATCATTATCATTATTATTTTTCATTATTATTATTATATTACTATTATTATTATTATTATTATTATTATTATTATTATTATTATTATTATTATTATTATTATTATTATTATTATTATTAATATCATTATTATTATTGTTATTATTATTATTGTTATTATTATCATCAGGTTCGATTGAAACTTAAATCTTGTTGTGCTCGTCTCCTGGAAGACATCCCAGGGATTCGAATCGGTCTCATCGCTCACGGCGATTACTGTGATGAAGGTGATTCTTACGTTTTCAGGTGAGAATTTAAAAAGATGTTTTATGTCCTTTGTCATGATTTCTGTTACAAAAATAGAAATTATATGTTATTTTATTTCCTTTTTCATATTTATTTATATGCATATTTATTTAGTTATTTATTAATTTCCTTTTCTATATATCTATTATTCGTATTTCATTCATGTCTTTTTAAAAAAATTAGATTTTTATTTATATCCTTCCTTTTTCTTACCGTAATCTTTTATTTATCTTGACATCAATTTAATCTATTTTATTTTTATCTTGAGTATCAATTTATTTGTATGCTATTAAGTTATTTTACCTATATTGTATTATTATATATATATATATATATATATATATATATATACATAGTTTTTCATATCATTTTCTAATATTTATCTAGGACAGAGGATCTGACTGACAGTGCCAGCACCTTACAGAACTTTGCTAGTGACGTGCCTTCTACAAGTGGTGGCGATTCACCTGAGGTACAACAACAAAAAATTAAAACTGAGAAGACATCAAATGAAAACTCTTCCTATAATTTCATGATACGTTATGATTTTTTAATTATTTATTAAAGATTTCGTGTAAAGCCGCTGTGTCACATATAAAATCGTAGTATGTGTCAGCCCTCAGCCTCTAACAAAGCTCAACCTTTTTGAATCCCAGCCAAAGAAAAGCTAGGGTCCTTTGATAAAAAAACCTGGTATCAATTTTTTAAATTTATTGTCCGCTAAAATGGCGTCGGACATGTGGTCCCGACAATGGTTTTGACCGGATTATTCACGGGGATTTGGTAGGACACTGTTGAAATAGTTATATTATGAACAATTGAATATTTTCTGTTTTGGGGTATGTCTCTTATTTAGTTTGCGATAGCAGTGATTTTTCACTATTTTCCTATAAAAATTTTAGATGCATTCACCTATGCTGTTATTGTAATAAAAAAAAATATTTTCCTCAAAAACGTTACATTTTTAGTGGGAAACCATAAATTTACTTAAAGAATGACAATATGAAAATTTTTATATTATTATAAAGCTAAAAATTTCCTCTACCATAAGCAAAAAAACATTCCTCTTTATCTTCATAAAAAATTTTTTTACACTTGCTTGAAAAAAGTTCAAAATCATGCGACACAGGGATAGGATCAGGTCCACTTCGCTGTGACTGCAATAAATTAATAAATTTGATGCATGCAGGCAGCAGAAAAATAATGTTTAGTAGGTCATAGTGACTTGAAAGACTGAAGAACATGTAAGCAAGTAAACAACATGTGTGTTATAGTAGTAACACTAGTACATATTGAATGAGGTTTCAAGCACCAAAGAAATACAATAATGCTGTAAGATCTTCCAAGTTTAACCATAATCGTTATATTCAAAATGTTAAATCATGCATATGGACATACATATTCAGTGATTGAGTTAATTAGTCTTTGTAAAGAAAAGAAAAGCATGTGTAAAAATGTTTCTATAACATGAAAGAGTCCTGCAATCACGTAACAGAAAAGAAGAAATCATCTCTTTATTCATATTTTTTCTAAGACTGCCCTTTCCACCTCCAGTGAACATCAGCCTCTCTGTCCTATACTAACATACTAAATGTGCCACCAGTTTCAATTATGGTTAAAAAAAATTGTTTAATAGTAGGATAATTATATTTTATCCTTTCTAAGCCATATTAAAAAAATCTTCAACCAGTTGAGCCTCCTGCTTTCACTTAGATATGCGGTCAGATTGACTTTCATTTCTGAAAGTGTGATGAATATTGTTTGATTGTTGTTCTTATTTTCAAATACATTTTCAGCACATGTATTTGTTTTGAGCTATTTCAGAATTCTTTTTCTCTCTTATCTTACTATCTAATTGAAGAGAAAATGTTATTTCTCTTAATTGAAGCACAATTATTGAATTATCACAATTTAAGAGATGCAGTTTGTACTCTAAGACAGTCACCATTTAGTTGCCTAATTATTTTCCCATTTTCATATATTGCAAGGATTGTACCTCTTAATCTCAATACAACCTTTGAAATTCCTTTAGATCTAAATGTTTACATGCACTTGTATATATTTGAAATCATTACATTGTAACTCTTTTTGTTTTTTTCAACCAGTGTTATGAATGGGTTCTTCGCAAAGCGCAGAACTTGGACTGGTCTGAAGATTCAGCTAAAGCCCTTGTCGTCATTGGTGATCTGTATCCTCATCCTCCTTCATACACAGATCAGGACATCAGGTGGCGCGATGAACTTGACATTTTGAAAGGCATGGGAGTGAAGGTACTCACTCGACATTAGGGTCGTAATATTCCACTAAGATACAAAAGTACTGTATTTTCTCCATTTGTAAGAAAGGCTTGGTGTGCATGGAAATGGAAGAGAACAATACTACTATTTAGAGATAAAACAAACTTAAGATCTGATCATTGAGACTAGTTAAACATGCCTCAATAGCTGTGTGTTTACTAGCTAGGCGTGATAATGATACTACATGATGATCCTAGCCAGCCAAAGTGTGTATGTAATAGTGCCTAGGACAGATTGCAAATCAAGATCTAAATCTAACTGTCAGTGTCAGTGTATTACAGTAATGGCTACTAGATGATCCTTCAATGTTTTCTTTATTGTGTTTGGTATGGTTGGTAAGTGTATCATCGTGCTAGATGTGTGAAAGTTGATATAAAATGCAACAGTAACAGTAACAACGTGAACTGATGGGCAATGGGTTTTTTATAGCTTGATATTGATAGAACTTATTTTGTGCCGGGGGGGGAGAGTGTGCCTACTGATTAGGTATGTCAAAATCATCATCGTATCGTTGTTTCATTTGATGAAATTGTCCTGTTAGTTAATTCTAATTTGCTTGACTATTGTTTTGATTTCTTGAATCTCTTGTTCTTTCTTCACATTTCATTTTATTGTCTAATCTTTGCTTTCTGATGTTTGATTCTTTTTTTTTTGTTTTTTGTTTCTTATCTTTCTGCAAAAGTTGGATGGTTAAATCATGATATTTTTCTCATCCATTACACACAATTGTGTTATCGAATTATCTGTTCTTTTTAAACTCTTGTATCACTCTTATAACCCTTCTCTTTTTTCCCTTTACATTACCAAACCTTAAAAACCTTGTTCTCATTTCCTGTCTGCATGTTTGGTTTTTTCTGTCTCTTCTTAGGTATATGGCGTTCAAGCTGGACGCAATAACTCTGCATCTCATTTTTATGCTGAAATATCCGAGTCCTCTGGTGGAAAACATTTGAATCTGAAACACTTTGACATAATCACAGACATGTTCATGGCAGGTACAGTACTTTTTTTTTCAATTCCCCTTCACAAATTATTTACTTTCATTGATCCTGAGGACAGAAATAATCAACAGTTAATTTTAGTGGAAATACATATTGTAAAATTTAAAGATATAGAATGCTCTACTATAACATTACTGCTTTGTTTAATCAATGCATTATTTGCATGCCTAAACCCCACAGTGTCTCATCAATGAAGGGTCCTTTTGTTTTCTTTAAAGTTTAACTTTTCTTCAATGCCATGACACTTCAATCGAGGAGTTCATTTCTATGACATGTTGCAATATTATTGTAAACTTATGTAAAACGCAGTTAAATGTATTTAATTATTTAAGATGCACTTAAAAAGCTATCTCTACCAGCTATTCATAAATCAATTTATATTCAACACTTATTGAGTTATTCATATGACGAAAATGAGCCGTAAGGCCAGAACTTTCTAATTCTAATACAAAAGAAGATTGTAATTTCATCTCTAACTCTAAATTAAAGCCAATATCCTTAAACTTTCAAATAAAATTACCCTTTTGTGTGGATAGTTTGTTACAGGGAGGGGAATGAAGAACTGCTGGAAGAGTTTGAGCAAGAATTGCAAACAGCTGGCAATATGACAGAGGAGAAGAAGGAAATATTTACAGAGCTGAAAAAAAGCAGTAAGCCAAGAGCAAGCACATCAACAGCATCAGCTCAGGTACATCACACAACTTTTTGTACTTGTCTACTGAAATTTTTTCTCAGCTTTACAAAATTTTAAAGATTTTAATGGTAATAACATTACAACACAACCATTTATCTAGATTTAAATTTCAGTACATGTAAATTGTTTATCGTTTATGCGAACATAAAGGGCATTATTTCAAGGAAACATTTCGTTGAATTGTTTTGATCACATAGTATTTCCCAAAGGATGTGACAATGACATAGATCTACATGCAAAATCTGTCAGTTTTGTTTTGCCTTTCCATGGAGCATGTTCTGTGAACCATTGTTGTAGGCGTGGCAAGACTTATGGCAGACTCTTATAAATCTGTGTTCTTGGTGTTGTTGCTTTCTTATCAAACTGGTCGTGATGACATCTTTGACATGTTTTTATTTTTAAAGACAGGATAGTTGATCAGCAGCAAAAGAACATATTTTTATTTTCGTTTATTTCTTTTCCTCGTTTTTAAAAAAAATTAAGGACCGCCAGTATTTCTTTTCTTACGCAACAACAAGTCATAAACAGGATGAGGGTTGCTCCTCCGCCCCAAATTGATGAAGCATGTTTATGTTTCAACTTGAAACTTTCAACTTGTTACCAATAAATTTAACCACTATGTCATACATCTGCAACAACAAAGCATGTGGGATTTTTAAAAACCCATTGCAATGAATAGAAAAAAAACAGTTGTAGGAAAGGACTCTTTTTCCCTAGTTTTTGTTGCAAACGCTGTCTGGAGTAAAAAAAAAAAGCACAAAAGTAAAGTTCCGTCAAGGCCATTACACGGCCCGTAGAGCCAGAGCTTATTTCGGGTTTTATCGCGAAGCAGAACAATGATAAAAATCACCTCTTGGACAGGATTGTTAAGTGTCTTGCAGGTTTTTACTCCCAAGCTAGTGCTTGTCAGTACCCATTTACACCTGGGTCAAGCGGGGGGGAAATGCGTGTTAAGTGTCTTTCCCAAGGAACACAATGTTGGGCATAGTTTTGCCAGGATTCGAACCCAGAACATCGTGATCCCAAGTCCGGTGTCACTCCCACTCGGCCACTAACGCCACTTGAAGTACAAAAGAAAGAGAGAAAAAAGACATCAAAACAAAAAATGGAGATTGTGTTTCGTAGGATCAATCTCAAACAGACCAAAAATCAAAATGTCACTTAATTTATAATGTAACGATGCATTTCAGATCTAGAATCTACATCTATCTCTAATTTTATAATAAGTAAAAACAGAATGTAAATTGCTATTCGTAACACATCATTATAGGTACAAAAATGTTAATGTGTCTCGTAACTTTCTTGTTTTCTACAGCGTTATGTGTCTGAGCCGTGGTGGGACCATGAATTAGACAGAGGTTCAACTCAGTATCTTTATGATACTGAAAAGGACATATGGAATGGTACGTTACTGGTTTGTGATTTGACTTCCTTTGGTTTTGAAATAAAGCCATGCACATGTATACTTAATGCAGTTTGCACAAATTTCCTGACTGTATTCAAACTCTTTAAATTGGATACCAACTGTTGTTTAAAGTTTATGCCATTAAATTCTCCTAGTCATAAGAAAGAAGAGTGAGATGGCTTCAGTCGTTAAAAGACATTGCACTGTGATCCAAAGGCACTGGGTTCGAGTTCCACTTCAGGCATCTCAGTTTTTTCTTGGGCAAGAAAATTTACCCACTATTTGCTCACTTGGAAAACACGCTCAATCTATAAAGGGATATCACTGCCTAGAATACCGGTACCAGAAAAAATGTGTGCCAGGATTTTGGAAATAAGACTAAGGAAAAGGAGTAGAGGATCAGATTAAAGAAACAGAATGGATTTAGACCAGGAAGAAGTGTACAAGACCCCCTATTTACAATTAGACAAGTAAAAAAAAAAAACTCCTTGAGAGAAACATTCATTTGCACTTGTGTTTTATTGACTTAGAAAATGTATTTGACACTGTCAGGAGGGACGGACTATGGCATTCCTTAAAAGAACACAATGTAGAGCAAAATTGAATAGAAAGCCATTAAAAGTTTTTACAATAAATCAACATGTGCAGTGAGAGTAGCTGGAAATGTATCTGAAGAATTTGATGTAGATATCGGAGTAAGACAGGGTTGTATCCTAAGTCGTTTTTTGTTTATCATATTTATGGATTCAGTTGCAAAGGCATCCTCAAAAATGAAGAAAATGAATGTAGGTATGTGGAAGCTCAAACCAGTAAATGTATAAAGGCTTTCATTTGCTGATGATTTAGTTCTGTTTGAGAAATCAGAAAGGGACCTCCAGTGGAATATCAATATGATGAATAATGAATTAAATAAAAGAGGAATGTGAGTAAGTGCAAAAGAAAGCCAAAATAATTCTAGTAACAAAGGAAGCTAAAACACAAAATCTTAAATTGGGCAGGGAGAATTTAGAACAAGTTCAACGCCACAATTACCTAGGAGAATTGATTTAACTCAGAGGGAAAACTAAGAAGAAATGAGCCAGAGAATAATCAATATATAATCATCTGGGAAAGGCATTTGTAGGTAAACAAGAATTGTCAACAAAAACCAAAATGGCAGTATACAACACAGTTTATGGTCCTACTCTCCTCTATGGCAGTGAAACCTGGACCTTAGACAGTAGGGAATACAGTAGAGTACAGGCAGCCGAAATGAAATATCTAAGAAGACTCATAGGGAAAACTAAAAGAGACAAAATCAAAAACACAACAATAAGAGATCAAACCAAAGCAGATGGTATAAAAACTAAGATAGAAATGAATCAACTGAAATGGTTTGGGCATGTAAACAGAATGAATGACAATAGAATAGCTAAATCAGTATACAGTGCTAAAACTCAAGGTAAAAGACCAAAAGGCAAACCTCTGAGAAAGTGGGAAGAAGATATAAAAGAGGTATTGACGCAAAGAAATTTAACTTTCACGGAAGGAAAAAGAAAATGTCAGGACAGGGCAGCCTGGAGAAAGATCATTTCGGGCATCTAAAACCATACACCGGAAGGTAGAATGGGAACTGATAAAGAAAGAAAGAAAGAACAACATGGGTGACTCCTATTGCATTGAGTGTAAGCTCGATGATTGTCTATATTCCTTTCTCTAAAAGAAATTGGAATGCCAGGCGCGACACCTTTTCGTGCCCAAGCGTGCATTGATAACTATCATGATGACCCCATCTCCATCATTGTTATTTTACCTATACCGTTTCACTTGCTACTATTGTAAAGACTAGATATAGTTGTTGTTGTACAGAGTGTTGGTGAGAGTTGATAGTGTCAGATACTCATGCCCAAGACAGACAGAAAGGATTGCAATTGCAATTAAATGAAGACACCAAAAATAATGTGAAGAAAAGATTTTTTTTCAAATTGGTTGGCGCTTTTGTCAGTGGGCACATGATGGCAGTATGGATAATTCTTTGAAGCTGTTTATTCATATCTTTCCACTACTAGAGCAGCCTATGAGCATTTCTTTACTCTCAGGTGTATAATTGATAACATCCCTATACCATCAGAGTATCTATTCTTAGCACCATGCTATTCAAATTTAGGCAACATGCTCTCACGCAGAATTTCTGCTGATTTAAGATCAAACTACAACACAATGGTTGGTAAGAGTTGAGAAATGCTGCTGTGACAGTGTGAGACTGAGATCAAATCTCTAGTTATAAATACGTTTTTCAACATTGAAATACAAAGTACTTTCTCTCAATATAAAACTTTTTTCTTTTTCTTTTTTGTTTATTTTTGTTGTTGTGTGTATTTATTTACTCTTTGTTCCTTGGTGACAGAAGAGGGGGGGGGGGAGATTAGTTGGATTTGGATTGAGTGTAAGAATTATTAAGATTTCATATACAACACTGTATGACAATAATATTCTATTTGAAAAAGGTTCTAACAAGTTGTTTTTTTCTTTCTTTCAGCAAACATAAGAAATATAACGACGTCTCCCAGGCACGGAAGTATACATACTGCTGGCTCAAGGGGTAGAAATAAAGGTCGAAAATTAAAAAGCAAATGCTCAGTGATGTAAATAGGAGATATGCTCCAAAATTTTAGAGCAAAGCATTTGCAAATAAAAGAAGATAAGCCCGCATTCCTTTCAAGTTTATAAATATGATATTATATAATATTTCTTTTATTTGTACTGTAGCTACATGAAAAACACAATCATCCTAATAATACTAATATGAATATGATTTATTTTGTATTGTTTTTGTGTATGTGTGTCTGTGTGTGTATCTGGAGTGACAGAATGTTTTTTTCCCCACGGAAGTTTATGGTTTCCCCAAAAGCCACTTTTTATTGCTTCAATTTGTTTCAATCCTTTTACAGATAATTTAAACATGACAAAGACTTTTTTTAAATTTTCTTTTGCAAGCCTAAACTGTCTGTGCTATCAAAGTAAGTGGCAATGTCTGAATTTAATATTTTCAGTGTCTTCTGACTAAAACAAACTTTATGTAAAAGTTTGATTGATTACAACTTACTGAAAGTGTTTTGTTGTCCATGTATAACACATTCTTACACACAATTTTGTAGCCATATACCAATGGTTTTATCCCTTCAAATATGGATCATCTTGTTACGGCAATGTTATGACTATGACAACTCTTATTCATTATGTACATTTGTCATCCATACTCCATGTTCTATGGATCATGCCGCAATAAACTTCAAACAAATCAATTTGAAAACCAAGTTGGTAGTGGTTTATTTATTTATTCTGAATAATTTCAAAATGAAATTGTGTTGGTATATAATATACGCACCACACTCACACCTATATGTATATATACTGACGCCAAAAGTAATGCTCCCTTTTTTTTTGTTTGGTTATCAGCGATGGAGTTTCTAAGTTATGACAGTTGTTTTGGTGTCAAATGAAAGAATACTGATTGCAGTCTGGTGATATGTAATTTGTTGGGGACAATATTCATTGAATTAGAAAAGTTGTCAAGAGACTGGAAAGAGCTCCAAAACTAAGATTTGCCAATACTCCCATCAACCAGCTACTGGGAGTTTATTTTCATTGCAGTTTACCTTGTCCACCAAATATGGTGATCTCAGGGAGAATTAAGAGGGAGCAGCCAGATGAAAAATGTTTGGCAGAGTGCAAGTGAAAGTTGAGAAGTGAGACCTATCACTCAGTAGCATCCCCCCAATTGCCCACACCCCCGGGAGATAGACAGGAAGAGGAGAGTGAGATATTGAGAAAACCGAGGACAAAAGAGGAAGGAAAAGTGAGAACAGCACAAAGGACAAGCTACAAGTACAACGAAAGAAGAAGAAAAAGAAAAAGAAAAAGAAATGAACAGCATCTCATATGAAAAAAAATAAAAATAAAAAAATAATTCAATTACTACAAACGCACATTTATTTATTTGTTTATTTATGATACATCACATCACAAATTCCTCTTAATACACTTGAAATATGCCGAAACATGAAATCAAATCAACTAAAAAAAGTGTTTTGATAAGAATTAATAAACACAACATTTAGAGATTATACCTCGTATTTGTACATATTCTAAAGTAAATGACACTGACAGTACATCTTTCACATTGCATCTTTCACACATGCTTGCACAGAAGTGAAAATATGCAATTCATCCAGACTGCACACATAGTAGAAACATAAACAAAAACATAAGCACATTGTTTCACTATCTGCAGAAGCATTATAGTTTATAGTGTTGTTATATCAATAACATTTAAATTTAGACATACATTTTGTAAACGATACGTGAAAATTTTCAACGGCTATTAATAAGTAGGAAAGAAACAAAATATTTTGGTATCCTTTTTTTTTTTTTATTTCTCTTAAGAAAGAACTGTCTGGTTTTGTCTACTTCAAATGGATCTTTCATTCTTTCATTCTACAGGGGTTTCATTCTACAAGGGGTTTCATTTTACAAGGGCTTCATTTTACAAGGGGTTTCATTCTACAAGGTTTGTAGTTTGTATAAAGTGCATATCATGTGAAGGGAATCAGGACTAGACCTAACAAAGAAAGAACTGATAATTAACAATAGCAAACGTGAAGTGTCAACGTCTTTAAAATATATGTGTGTCTATAGAGGAGACAATTTCATAGAATACGGTTTATTGGAAATGTTCTAGTCATGCAGAATAGATAAGTATGAAGGAAACTAACAAGGATATATGATTCATGTATGGACTGGTAAAATAATAGTCTATGCATCTCTACATTTTGGAGTTTTCGCACATAATCTTGTTCTTACAAATGAGTGGCTCTCACATCTATATTTTGAAGTTCTTGCACATAATCTTGTTCTCACAAATGATACTTCCATTGAGTGAAAATGAGGAATTGAGAGACCATTATATATAAGAATTATTAAAAACCAGTTGGAAAGAATTATGAATTATGATTATGAGGTAAATCAGTGAAGTTTATCGACTGGCTAAACAAAAGTGTCTTCAAAGGTTCTTAATCTTACCTCTTTACTTCAAATACTTCAATGTACGTTCATTTTCACAAAAGATATCTCAGCTATACAAATAGGCTGATAAACTACCACATTCGAAGAGAAGAGTTACCATGAAAGAGCCAAGTCTCAATAAGGACAGAAAAAAGTTATCAGCAAAGAATTCTCTTATTGATCAAGCTGTTTTTTAACATAGATTTCTATAAATCAAGCTCTTAAAAAGTGCTACTCAATTTGTATTTTGTTATACATTTATACACTTTGTTTAATTTCTTTGAAGTAAGCACTGTCCACCATGGCTGTAATCTCAGCAATTATACACAATCTGATTAATTGTACACGTACACACTTATCCACATTCATCAGATTACTGTTAGCACAAATTTATTAACACTCTTCACAAGCAATGCAAGACATGCTGATTGTATTGCTCCCCGACGCTAAATGCTTCAGAGCAGGTTGGACACGGTATGAGTTTATGCACTGTCCTCATGTGGTTTTTTAAATGATGCTTGTGTTTGAACATAAACTGGCACACATTACATGGAAACTTACGTCCACCATGGGCTTCAACATGATGTTTTAGTCCTGAACGACTTAGAAAACCTCTGGCACAAAGATGACAAGTAAAAGGCTTAAACTGCTTCATAGTACTTTTATATAGTCTGTCCCTCGGTTCAAATTCTTGATGGGCAGAATTATATCTGACAGATCTTGACGCTTCTTGATTTCCCTTGTGGAAGAGTTGAAATCATTGATCATCGTTGGTAAAGGCGCAGCCATCTCAGCGTTTGAAGAGTAGCTTGATCCTGAAATCAGACAATTGAATTCACAAAAGCTAAGGAAAATCTTTCAAATTGACATTGTGCAAGAAAGCACAAGAGGGAAATTCATCACTTGATTAGGCCCTGCATAACATTGTGTTGAGTTTCAAAACTTATTTCAAAGACTACCCACTAAAAAGAAACCTATTTTGAACAGTTTAATCACCATTAAGTTCAGAAACAAGTTTGTTTGTTTCCTTGAAATTTACCCTGTCCACCATTGCATTGTTCTCAGAATGAATTGACAGGAAACAGCAAGAGGAAAGATAAGTGAAAGAAGGAAAGGAATGAAATAGGACCTACCAGTAGCGTTCACAACCGCCCACTCAGAAACAAGAATGCAAAAAGTAAAAGATAAAAACAAATAAACAACACATTCACTTCATGGATGGTTTTTAAAATCCTATTTTCACTTTTACATAAATATTCAAAACAAGCATGCCCAGAGAGAATGGTGGGTTATGATTTCTCTTTATCTTAAAGCTGGGTCTCTCAAACTTAAGCTGCGATCAACTCAGACACCACTGTATCAGGTATGGGGGATATCAAGTACAATTATGACATCAAGTCAGTACTCGATATTGAGGTTTTTATATGGGCTTTTTATCGTAATGACCGGAAATCGAGAAATTAGATTTAGTTTCACTAAAAAGTTTCTTTGATTATAGGCAAACAATCTTGTTCCAATCAATTCAAATACTGATTTGATCGAACAGTTCATTCACTAAGAACCTGAAGCAGGCCATTTGAAACCTACATAAGAAATATTGTGGTCGTGGGTGCAGTAGTGCCTGAGTTTATAGCGCTCAAAGTTAGAGAAAGTTAGCTTTATATAGATCTATATAGATAATTGAAATAAAACATAAGACCACTTTATCTAAATTGAAACTTTGGGTGCTTTAACGAACATTTAAAATATTTTTTAAGTATACGAGTCAGTAAAGTCCTGAAATTATTTCAAATCAAATACAAGACAGGGGAACAATAAAACTGTTCACACCTTGTTCCTAATTCAATCATAATGCGTGCTCGATCAAAATGAAAATGCTAGGTAATTTCGTGCAACTTACAACTTCAACTTTAAGGAAAGAGCTGTGTGCAGAGTTCGCAAAACTGCTCAATTCGTTTATTGTTTGTTTAATTAAAATCTAACCTGTCCAACATTGTGGTGATCTCAGGGTGAATTAAGAGGAAACAGCAAGACAAAAGAAAAGTGAAATAGTGAAAGAAAAGAAGTAGGACCTACCAGCAGCACGCTCCGACTGCTCAATTCGAATTGTCTAGTGACAAACCAGTGATCCAATGGGACAAAAACAGTGCAGTGTAGTGGGTAGAGTTAAGAAGAGAAGACTGGTTATTTCTTATTACAGTACATTGGATAGTTATAACTATAAGAAGGGTGGTTACAATTACAATGCATGGCAAATTGTTGACAGGCATAAATTTTCCCTGTAGCTATAAGCGAAGGAAATACATGTATAATAAAAAGAAAAGATTTTTCAATCAATTACAGACATACTTTATGATAATTTGGAGTTGAAGAAGATTGTTTAACTTAGAATTTCCATCAATGTTCATAATGTACTCAAATTTTCCCACCTTATGAGAATGAAGATAGGAAATTTGTTCAGTGTTTCTTCACCACAACTACAAGCAATGGTGCTGAGGTAGTGTGACTTTGAAGAATGACTAAATCAACAATAACAACAATGAATTTCTTTAAAAAAAACCAAACGCAGTGTGTGTTCTGACTCTCATGATGTTGTCCATGTGTGATATGATATTAAATGTAAATGGGTCGAGGGTAAAAATCAAAGATGTGAAGAGACAATGCAAGTACAGTTGAAGCTGATAGTTGGAACGTCATTTATATGGAACGTCATTAATTGGAACAATCCCTTTGAGACATTTCTTTTATGGAAATTATACTGTTTACTTCGAATGTTTGTCGCTTCATTGGAACTAATAAAATTGTAATTGTCTCAAATCTAGTAAAAAATTGTAACGTGAGGGCCGCTGTAACTTAAAATCCTAAAATTTATCAGATGTTGAATTTAGATGAAGTGTGCAATCATTATACAGTATACTATGCTCACATTTGATAAGTTTGGACGGCACGTGTATATTGCATAGACGTGTCAATAAGACAACGCATGTAAGTTTATCAAATGATTGACGACTTAATAGCTGGCTCTAGATGCTGGATTCAGTTGTTGGGGGAAGGGGGGGGGGGGCACCTGGATTGGCGAATTTTGGACCAAAAGGTTGATTTTCTGTTCTTTGCATATTCGGGTAGAATGATCATTTATCTACAAGTTCATGGCAGAAAAATGTTCATATGACGTATAATTTTAACAAATATTTTGTAGGTAAAAACAGTAAAAATTTTGACGTAAATTACGAGGATCTGCGCGTCTCCCGTCGCTGTGTGATATAAGAGGCGTTGGGCATCAGTGTGTATGTAAACACGCGCACAAGCATGGGATATAGGGGAAAAAAACAAAAAACAGATGATTTCGACGTCTGTTTTCACAACAGTGCATATCTAAACATAGATTTATAATCCTATTTACATAAGTAGTAATGCAAGAGACTGTCGAAAGAGTAAGGGGCTGCTACAACAAGGATAACCCATCTGAAGCGTTTGTTTTGTGTTTTCTCTGTTGATTTTTTACTTGCATTTTTCTCGAAATGTAGTTTTTCCACACTAAAATTATATCTCCTCCGCCATTTACCAAACGATTTGTCTTATATTTGGCACACAGGTTCCTCTTGTCAATGTTAATAGAATGACGTCAATTTTAAAAAATATATTGTTAACTTTTTGAGAGAAAAAATTTTGTAATAAAAAAAGCCATTTTTGTACATTCACAATCTATAGTATTTTCAAAACTTCATTAAAAAAAACTATCCAAAATATCGAAAACCCGACGTCACTCTTTAGATATTGAATGGAAAAGACGACCTGCACAGGTTTTGAGTGATTTTATTAAGTAACTAAGGGAGGAGATAGATTTTGAAAATTGAGTCAAAATCCAAGATGGCGGCCGTTTCTATGGCAACCAAGAACGTTACAAACTTATCAATGATATAGGATGACTGTATTTTGACCATTACTCATGTACATACTAAAAGCAAAAACCAAATCTCAAAAGTAAAAAAAATTCACTTCAGGTGCCAGCCACACACCCCACCCCTAGAGGTTGCGATCATACATTGAACGTGATACACGAGTGGGCTTCTTTGTACTGTACTAAATAAACTTCCTAATAAAAATACTTAGATCCATACATGTATGTGCATTGAACAATCATACGCATGTTATATAAATTTGTTGTATTGTGTGTTTAATGTATCAATTGTAATTTTTAAAAGCATCCAGGTAAAAAGTAATATGTGATCGCCAATGATTTATATGTATAAAACACTGTAAAGATTAGAAATTAACATACCTGCACCATTTACAATAGTCACATACATATTTAATGCACTATAAGTTATAAGGGTGTTCCATAAATGGAGGCCGCTTTAATGGGAATACCGCTTTTAATTGGAATGATTTCTGTAGAACAATGCCGTTCCAACTAAACAGCTTCGACTGTACTTAAAAATTTTAATGGAATTTTTCTGCTAAAGTTTGTTTCTTTTAAATTTACTCTGTCCACCATTGAGGTGATCTCAGGGTGAATTAAGAGAAACAGCAAGATGAAAGATAAGTGAAGGAAAGAAAGGAAAGAAGTAGGATGTACCAGCAGCTAATGCACAGGTTTAAAATTTCGTGATGACATACAATATGGTATTACAAGAGAAATGAAATTTTTAAAAGACCCAGTCTATAAGCTTGTTCAAATTACAGGTCAATCATTGAACATAAAAATGTATTAATAAAGGGGATCGGTTGAATCAAAATAAAAGCAACAAAAATGTCATAAAGAAAAACAAGACACACAAAAACATTGAATCCTCGTTTTAAAATACTTTATTCTCTTCCAAATGTTCTCCATGATGGATGGATGATTCCATAAAGCATATCATGAATAACACGGTAACAATAACATGCAATCGTATAACTGATGTAATCAATTTTGGGGAAAAGTTAAAGAAATGTGTTATTTTAGTCTTTTCCTTATTGTTTTAGGCAAGAATTCCGATCACCAACAATCACAAAAATGAAATCAAAGAAAAATCATTTGTCTACAAAATACGTGAATAGCAGCTTTCAAATAAAGTTTATTATATATGTCGGTAATGCTGATATTGAAAATGAATGAGAATAAAGAACTATTTCCATTTCGATAGGAATCTTAATATTTTGAGAAATATATTTTGTAAACATGAACTGCAAATGATAACGGTAATGACATTAATAAAAAAGAATTATCAAAATAATATGCATTGTCTCAGTAGAGATAATAAAGTTATACTCTTCCATAACAGTTTAAACAGTATGTAGCATTCATGATAATCATAATTTCAAAAATATGAATATATATGCTTCCATGGAACAAATAACCATTAAGGGTGGGTGGGGGGGGGGGGCTGAGAAGGTAGTTTTACCACAAGTGGGACGAAACTCTTTATTACACTACTTGATGGAGCAGTTCATTCCCTTGACATTCATACCATAACAAAGGTTCAGTATCGATTCTTTGATTTTCTACATCGGTTATACCATAAAAGCCGGAAATTTTGTCTTAAGTATAACAAGTTGGTAATCATTTTGATTACCAAAAGTACTCTATCCAAAAATCTAGTTTTGATGAATTATTGTCAATATTAGCTAAGATCGGCCAAACATTACGGAAACATTCCGTGCATCTGCTATAAGAAAATGCCATTCCACCATGAGTATAAGGGATCCGGAGCAGTTGAAATAGGGTCGACATGAAGTATTTGATAACCTGTCACGATTGTACGATGTTTCACAGTATTATATTATTCTTTTATTGGTTTATATGCCAAAAACATTAAAATAACGAAAAAATTTGTTAAAAATGTGATTTTTCAAAATGTTATTTTTTAACAGTGATAGGCAATCTACTTTTTTTATTTACTGTCTGATTGCCTCCAAATTTGGTAAATATCTATAACGCAAAAAAATTTCACCCAGTAGCAGTTTTCAAAATCTCTTCAAATTTTTGCAAAACAAGGCATTATTAACAATTGATTAAGAAAGATCCCTTGAATATACTTGCTCTGTTAAAAATAACCAAAGTGATATTGAAAATCTAATCACCGCAGAGAAAAATGCATGTATTATTTATTACTAAGACTTTGCTTTGAGATAAGGGAGACTAAACAAATACAAAAGATTTTTTCTTTCTTTTTTTTTTTTATAAGTTCCCATTCTACCTTTCGGTCTATGAGATGCCCGAAATGATCTTTCTCCAGGATGCTCTGTCCTGGCATTTTCTGTTTCCTTCCAAAAAAAGTTAAATTTCTATACTTCAATACCTCTTTTATATCTTCTTCCCAATTTCTCCGAGGTCTGCTTTTTGGTCTTTTACTTTGAGCTTTAGCACTGTATACTGATTTAGCTATTCTATTATCCTTCATTCTGTTTATATGCCCAAACCATCTCAATTGATTTTTTTCTATCTTAGTTTTTATGCCATCTGCTTTGATTTGATCTCTTATTGTGTTTCTGATTTTGTCTCTTTTAGTTTTCCCTACTACTCTATAAAAGATTTTAATCCTACTAAATTACACTTTCAGGTCATACTCAAGGATGGGTAGATCAGGTGGAAGAATCGGCATTGTAATGAAAAACACCCACGCTGATCGTATCATCTGTCTAAAACCACTACCTTATAAAACATTCGGGTCTCTAAAGTTTCCTTCAAAATCAAGAACATTTCTTCACATTTCCATCTGCTTATGGAATCTGCTAACAATGAGTGATAAAAACAACTACCCCAAATCTCAATTTTTAGAAGAATTTAACCAATGTGCATGTGCCATCAATAAGATAAGCAAATTAGGCCATAAAATGGACCATAATGAAACAATCTATGAAAGAAATTATGCTTGCTTAATTATTCTACGTTTTGAAAACAGATAAAATATGAAATACCAATCATTGACAAAACATACTGATTTTCTTTCTTTCAAATACACACATGTAGATATATTTTTTTTCTGTCTTCATTCAAATGCCTCCTAAAACTATGTCACATGGGATAAACATATTTTCCCCTATTACTTATATCACCATATCTCACAAAATTGCTTTTCTGTCGACTCTTTTAATTGTTATAATACATATGATATGGTTCCCTCTCTATTCTAAATCTGATATCTTATTTTTCTTCACTATTTCAACTGCCATACTACATACGATTGTGTCCCTTTAGTAAATACAATATGCTTACAAGTTAAAAATTTTATTTTTAATTTTTAATGCATTCAGTACCCATATCTATTTACATGTCAACACATGTTGATTATAATTTTCAAGCTTGAAAAGCTCTAAGCAAGATTGACACACTTTCAATTTGTGTATGATCTTCAAGTGACGAGTTAAGTGCGCCTTTTGATTGAAACGTTGATCACAAACACGGCAAGGAAAATTGCGTCCTGAATGGGCCATTTCATGATGTTTTAAGCCTGAATTACTTAAAATCCTTTACCGCATAATTGGCAAGAAAATGGTAAAGCTGAGTTATGCTGTTTCAGAATATGATGCTTGAAAGAATATTGTGACTCCAAGACAAGAGAACAGTGTGGACAAGTAAATTTGTCCCCCACATTTCTTGCTGTCTGTGAACTGCTTCCTTGACCTTCACTGATGAATGGCCAGGGTTGACTGGAACTGGAACTGAAATTACCTGAAGCAAGAGGCCATGACTGGCTATAGTTCATGTCAAGCTGTTGATTTGCTGCAGAGTTACCTCCAACTCTTTGTTCATCGTCTGAGGGGAAAAAATCATAGCGATAATAAGAATTTCTTTGTTTTATCACAATTTACCCTGTCCACCATGTGCGGTGATCTCAGGGTTAATAAAGAGGATACAACAAGATAACAGACAATGAAATTGTAAGTAAAAGGAGAGAAGAAGAGAAGAGTCTACCAGGACACGTAGTTGCCGCATAAACCATCAACTATCCATATAAAAAAGGAGAAATGGTGGAGCATGCATCCAAAAAGAATTTACAGATGATCAAATTTGGTCTTATAACGGACATTCAGAAAAATGACAGCTGACTGAAAATTAAGCAAAAGCATCTATCACCGTCCTGAATATTATAAGTGAAGTAAGTAAATCTATATTCACAGTTGAGCGCGGGTAATCAGGAATAGAGACCTGATCTTTCTAGGCATACAACATAATGTGGTAATTTGCCAAGGCTTTCAAAGATACCTTTTCCTTTCGCCAAGTTTAAACAGACCTAGCTACTCATTTCACTGCTGGGTTGACAGGAGGGCCAGAAAAATTTGCCTTAACTGGGAATCAAACTATGGTCCTCCTATTTGGGTGATAGTCAAATGTTCTACTGACAGAGCTACCGGCACCTGAACATTATACCGATACATTTAAAAAGAAAATGATGATTAAAAGGCTAAAGCAGACTTTTAATCCATCATATGGACAATATTGTAATGTTTTAAAGTAATGTATTACAGCTTTTTCCAAAATAATCAAGGCAAACAAGTGATTTCCCTACTTATGTTGCTAAACCACCTCAATTCTGTACTTTTCTTTTTAGTATGCAACAGCAAAACTTATCCCATCTTTAGCAAAATTACTCATAGAAGAAATGCTTATTAGACTAAAGTCTTTTTCACATACATACACCAATTGTATATCTTATTTTACATTTTCTTTATTTCCCAAATCTTCCACCTCCCCTCATCCCCAAAGCTCTATTGCAGCCCTTTTTCAAATAATCTTCTTCAAATCTGAACTGCCAGATGCATACCCTTCTTCAACAATGGTCATAGCTGCCAATTTTTCCAAACCAAAAAACTCTGACTGCGTGAACTAATTCTAACCTGCATGACGGTCAGTAATATTTAAGAAAACATTGATAATTGAACTTAGATTGACTTCCTTCAAGCTAAATACCAAAAAGTTTGCTGGTTGCTGGCCTGCCTTTCCGGTGAAATGTGAAAATAGTTTTGCAAACTCAGAATGGCATCTCCCGACTTCCACCACAATCTCTCCCAGTCTCTGTCGCTCAATTATGGTTTCTTTTTTAAACATTACAGTTGACCTCATATACATATTTTTCAAGGCAAAAACAGACTCAAAGCCCCCAAAAACAACATACATTTGTTACATATGTACTGGTTGACAGTAATGCATGGTATATCATCCCTTACACCCAACCATTTCAATGCATGGTATATCATCCCTTACATCCAACCATCTCAATGCATGTTATATCATCCCTTACATCCAACCATTTCAATGCATGTTATATCATCCCTTACATCCAACCACTTCAATGCATGGTATATCATCCTCACATCCAACCACTTCAATGCATGGTATATCATCCCTTACATCCAACCATCTCAATGCATGGTATATCATCCCTTACACCCAACCATCTCAATGCATGTTATCTCATCACTTACATCCAACCATCTCAATGCATGGTATATCATCCTTTACACCCAACCATCTCAATGCATGGTATATCATCCTTACACCCAACCATCTCAATGCATGGTATATCATCCCTTACACCCAACCATCTCAATGCATGGTATATCATCCCTTACACCCAACCATCTCAATGCATGGTATATCATCCTTTACATCCAACCATCTCAATGCATGGTATATCATCCCTTACACCCAACCATCTCAATGCATGGTATATCATCCCTTACATCCAACCATCTCAATGCATGGTATATCATCCCTTACATCCAACCATCTCAATGCATGGTATATCATCCCTTAAATCCAACCATCTCAATGCATGGTATATCATCCTTACATCCAACCATCTCAATGCATGGTATATCATCCCTTACACCCAACCATCTCAATGCATGGTATATCATCCCTTACATCCAACCATCTCAATGCATGGTATATCATCCCTTATACCCAACAATCTCAATGCATGTTATATCATCCACTTACAACGAATCATCTCAATGCATGGATATCATCCTTACACCCAACCATCTCAATGCATGATATATCATCCCTTGTTCCAAACCATCTCAATGCATGGTATATCATTCCTTATTCCAACCATCTCAATGCATGGTATATCATCCTTATTCCAAACCATCTCAATGCATGTTATAACATTCCTTATTCCGAACCATCTCAATGCATGGTATATCATTCCCTTATTCCAAACCATCTCAATGCATGTTATAACATCACTTACACCAAACCATCTCAATGCATGGTATATCATCCCTTATTCCAAACCATCTCAATGCATGGTATATCATCCCTTATTCCAAACCACCTCAATGCATGGTATATCATCCCTTATTCCAAACCATCTCAATGCATGTTATAACATCCCTTACACCCAACCATCTCAATGCATGCTATATCATTCCTTATTCCAAACCATCTCAATGCATGTTATATCATTTCTTATTCCAACCATCTCAATGCATGATAATCATCCCTTATTCCAAACCATCTCAATGCATGTTATATCATTCCTTATTCCAAACCATCTCAATGCATGGTATATCATTCCTTATTCCAAACCATCTCAATGCATGTTATAACATTCCTTATTCCAAACCATCTCAATGCATGTTATATCATCCCTTATTCCAAACCATCTCAATGCATGGTATATCATTCCTTATTCCAAACCATCTCAATGCATGTTATATCATCCCTTATTCCAAACCATCTCAATGCATGGTATATCATTCCTTATTCCAAACCATCCCAATACATGGTATATCATGCCTTACACCAAACCATCTCAATGCATGTTATATCATTCCTTATTCCAAACCATCCCAATGCATGTTATATCATCCCTTATTCCAAACCATCTCAATGCATGTTATATCATCCCTTATTCCAAACCATCTCAATGCATGTATATATCCAAACCCTCCATGCATGTTGTTATTCCAAACCATCTCAATGCATGGTATATCATCCCTTATTCCAAACCATCTCAATGCATGGTATATCATCCCTTATTCCAAACCATGTCAATGCATGTTATATCATCCTTATTCCAAACCATCCCAATGCATGGTATATCATCCCTTATTCCAAACCATCTCAATGCATGTTATATCATCCCTTTTCCAAACCATCTCAGTGCATGTTATATCATCCCTTATTCCAAACCATGTCAATGCATGGTATATCATCCCTTATACCAAACCATCTCAACGTATGTTATATCATCCCTTACACCAAAACCATCTCAATGCATGTTATATCATCCCTTATTCCAAACCATCTCAATGCATGGTATATCATCCCTTACACCAAACCATCTCAACGTATGTTATATCATCCCTTACACCAAACCATCTCAACGTATGTTATATCATTCCTTACTCCAAACCATCTCAATGCATGTTATATCATCCTTATTCCAAACCATGTCAATGCATGTTATATCATCCCTTACTCCAAACCATCCCAATGCATGTTATCTCATCACTTAAACCCAACCATCTCAAGCTTTCCTTCATAATTATTGGGTAATATACAAGGACATACATATATGAGACAATTACAGAAAGATAGATAAAAACATTTATTCACCTAATGCTAATGCCAATATTATCAGTATGACTTTAAGGCCTGATGCCAACTATCGGAATAAAATTGCTCTTCCCACTGGGAAAATCCGTTGAATAAATGAAAGATGACGATGATATTAAACAGAAAGAAAGTAGGGCCCTTCCTATATAAAAAATTTTAAAATTAGTCTCATCACTTTCGGATCTGTTAACATTTATAAAGTTGTGAATATCCCTGTCCGGTCAACTAGATGGAATCCCAGATCTATGGTTGAGAAAGTTAATCAGACAGTACAAAGAAAGATCGAGATTGAAAGACAGTAGACAGACAGACAACAGGTTAATCTGTAACTCATCTCCCTATATCCAAATTTTCGTTAATTTTAGACTTGAGCGACGTAAAATAAAGTGGGTCAATTTATACTCTTGATGGTATCAACTTAGATCTACATGTAGAGATGGGGAGGAGGGTTCAGGATAAGGGATTATGGATAAATTTCTTTGGTCTCACTTCTACATAAAGACTTACGCCAATACCGACAACGGGTACAAATTTGACTCACTATATTTTATGCTACTAAAGTGTAAAATTACCACCTTTTTCTTTATAATGGTCAAATAGTAGATTGAGGCATGTGTGTAAGTCATCTCCTATATCCACATTTTCTTCATAATTGTCAAATGGTATACACTGAGACATAAAAAATATCATGGAACTAAACGATAGATAGACAGATTAAAAAGAAATTGAAATTGAAAGCCTGATAAACGATGTGAAAAATATTTTAATAAACATCCTCTATTTCACCTCCCAATGTATTACAGTATTACTGAGTGAACACATAAAATAACAACAACGCCGCCAAATGACAACGACACCTCTTTCAAAAAACAAAAACAATACCAAAAGCAGGAACAATGAATAATCTCAAACCTCAATGTTACATCTGAAACAATTTATTACATTTACAACAGATTACAAATTGTCTTTTACAGCATTAAAACTGTTCATTAAAAAAAGCAAAAGTCATGAAAAAAATGCATGTGGCAAAACACCTATTTTTCTCATCACAAATCTGAGCAAGAAAAAAAAATATCACATGTGAAAGTCATAACAAAATTCTTTAACATTATAGGCTACCCATGATGTTTTTAAAAATATGAATATAAAAATCAAAATACCAATAAATTAAATAAAGTGATAGAGTAGGTCAAAGTAAAATCAGGGGAAAGTTGGGGAAGGTCGTAAGGGAGACAGATGATTAAAGATAAAAATAAAAGCAATCGTAAACAAGGGCAAAGTGTCTGTGTCCATCACACTCCCTTTGCAGGAAAGGAAGAAAAATATGTGCACGGAATCTTTATACAAACCAAAAGTTGTAACATCCATCCTGCAGAAGAAACCCTCCCCACAAAAACAGCAACCCAACCCTAGACTATATATATACCTCTTACAGTATGCAGATGACCTACATGAAAGTAAGAGGGACCTGGTGGTCCAAAAGCAAGGTGTCAGCCTCTCAACTAGGTCAAGAAATTAAGCCCCATTGTTGAAATATTTTCTCCAGTTTTCTTTGGTGAAATCGAATCCCCTGGCCCAGGTAGGCAGATCATCGACACCTAGTCCCATCGGAGATGGACGATAAAAGGAGATCCCGCATGCAGATCACAACACTGTGCATGTTAAAATCCCTTGGCTGTTTACAAAAGTGATAGCAAAATTTTAAAAATCCTACCAAAACCACCCAGATCATCTTTGTTGTGGATGTGGGTAAAATCGAATTAAAACATAAAAGTCAGTAAGCAATCAACAATTTACACAGATGTAAACACTTCATACATTTGTATGCAGTTTAAATCGCTGTTTCAATTGTGTTTATTTCAACTGTCACTAATACAGTGAAAACTTGATTTCTAAATAAGCAACACGGGTGATAAAGTGTTCATAAATAAACATTTTTTAAGCATGTTACACAGCTGCTATCAACCATAAGAAAAGAAGAAAGGTCTAATATGAATCCATAGACATATTATACTTCTTCAAGGCAACACAGAATTGAAAGACTTTTGAGGATTGGCAGTGGGTGGCAACTTATGAACAACCCAAGACAGCACAAACAGGCTGCTAGCAAATAGGAACATTTTAGGTTATCAACATACACAGATGAGAGATGAGTGTCTATGTACATGCACAAAGATCAACAATTGTCAGCTAAGAATAACATTGTTCCAACTACACATTTCACAATTTTGGAGTTAAAGACTATTACCAGATTCACTGTCGCCAATTGTCCTGTCTCGCTGAAAATCGTAACCAATTTCAGTCTCTGTTTGGTCACAAATTTCATCTATATTTTGTCCTAAATTCAGCTTCTTCCAGCTGAGAACTTCGGAGCCTACTTTCAAAGCGAGTTTATGTGTAGTTAGGACAATATAATTCTGAGCTGCCGAATTGATCCCCATTTTCACATTTATGCAATATGTGTTGATTGTTTTTGGGGTCTTTTGTTTAACAAGAGGCATTTAAAATAGCAACAAGTTTGTTCCACCTTGAAATTAATTAAACAAAGCCCCAGCCACCTTTCAATGAAACAGGATAATGATGAATGTACTTTCAAGTTTTCGTGTTGATCAATGATTACAATAAAAGCTGAAACTTATCAATAAAGTATTGATCAAAAGGTCTAAAATTAGGGGGAGGGGGGGAATGATGCTAGTGTACTCTTTGTTTCATGCTCTTTTATCTGCTTGACTAGAAATTGATAAATTTACTTCCATTTGAAAATCATGATATCAGAAATAAAGCTTTACATTTTCAAAAATTAATCCAGCCTGATTCCATGTGTCCAACCACAATTTGTTATTACAAAACTGCCACATCACACATGCAGCAGATGTCTTTCTAAACAAATTACATGGACAGGTTGCAATAAAACAGCTAGAAGCTCATATGGATGAAAAGAGAAACAGAATTAATCTTTCTAATTGACAAACTACAGAAGCACCAAGTTGATACTATATTTTACATAAGACCTTTTCCAAAGCACAAATCTCATCTAATAATAAAAACTCACAAATTTTCTGACCTTCTAAGCAACTAATCAAAATGACATTTGGTAGCAAAATACTCAACGGCTTCATTTTCAGGTCCTTATAACTCCACTTAATTATCATGGGACTAATTAAATTAAATAAATTTTGTTCCCTTTTTAAATAATATCATTAATGCTTTTTTTTTATTGAAAGATCATATTTGTGTCTACCCTGAAAAAAATTATTTCTGAAAACATGGTGAATCGTAGGAAGGAAAAACAGAAATGCCATTCACAACCCATGGTTTCTTAATTTAAAAACACAATCAGCCCTCATATACGTATTTTCAGGGTTAATACAGACTTGGGGACTCAAATCCAAGAAAACGTACTAAGTATGTTTTTTACGTACTGGTTGGCAGCTATGTACATGTCCATAAAATCAAACTCCTTTTCACATTTTTAGAAAATAAAATGGAATTTGCTCAAAAGTTTCTCTTCATGTCCAGCTTGGGAGTATGGTACATACCCAGAAATTTGAGATACCATAAAGAGAATAACAACCAAAACACAAGAACCGCCAGAGACTATTAACAAAAAAAGCAATTTAAGTCATAACAGAGCTCTACTCCACACAAGACTGAATTAAAGTATGCACTGATGGGTCTATTAAACATGCAATCAAAGATGGAGGCTGTGGAATCTTAACAGTATTGCCGAATGGAAATCAAATTAAACAGTCATTTGCGCCAGGCAAGATTTACACATATCACAAAGTGTACTCTTTCTCACTGATGCCAAATCTGTGCTACAGGCACTAAATGCAACCAATGAAAGTCAGCTACACCATCTATCACTACTTCTTCACCAGTTATATCAGTCAACACAATGTATCATACTACAATGGACACCTGGACACTGCCAAATTGATGGGAATGAGCGTGTAGGTGAACAAAAAAATCTGAGTATGCCCCAGGAGTCTTTACTATTGACCTCCGAGGAAGAGAAGACAATTATCAAGGCAGCTATCTGCAACCAATGGGGAGAGAAACACAGTAGCTATAACTATAACCCCAAAGACCCCATTCAGAACTGGGCACAACCATCTCCATCAGCATATGTATCGCTATCTGAAAGTTGGGGAATGAGAAGGGTGTGAGTGGAGCCAGAACACTGTCTGCTCCTCACATCAGAGAGAACAGCAATATGGCAAGGCAAAACACAACTGGAAGAAAAGCTTTACGGCCTTATGGAGAATCTACAAAAGACATGGAGACAGTATACATCCTGATCTGACCCGCTGGCAGAAAGATCAAAGAAGAAGAATTTGCTATTATTTCCATGTAAAGTTCAACTATATGTAATTTATGGACAGAGGTCTGACTTGATTTGCGCATTCTTGAGTACTCCTACACTTTATCTGAACATTACCACATTCACCATATATATACACGGTCATCACGGGCAGAATTAGGAGGACAGAGCACAGTGAACAAAATGCCAAAGAGTAAAAAGAAATAAGTAGGACCTACCACTATTCCTGATCGACTCCCCCAAATAAAGAGGCAATATATATATATTTATATACATATATCTATATATATATAAATAGAGAGAGAGAGAGAGAGAGAGAGAGAGAGAGAGAGAGAGAGAGAGAGAGAGAGAGAGAGAGAGAGAGAAGAGAGAGAGAGAGAGAGAGAGAGAGAGAGAGAGAGAGAGAGAGAGAGAGAGAGAGAGAGAGAGAGACAGACAGACAGACAGACAGACAGACAGACAGACAGACAGACAGACAGAGACAGAGACCGAGACACAGAGAGAGAGAGAGAGAGAGAAATCAAAGAGACAGATAACCGGTCAAACAATTAAATGAAAATAACAAATTGAAATAATGGTCATTCCAGTCAGGACCAGCATAAGCAAATAACTACAAATATAACTTAAATAGAAGTACAACGAAAACCCAACAGAATGCAGACAAAGCACTTGTACTCAATTTATCCTTTTTTTAAAATACGAACAAAGAAAAACAAAACTGATAATCTTCGCCAAAATTAGCGATGTTCAAATCTTTGAACATCTCACTAAACACAGCACTTCTAATTAATGCTCCACAGAATTGTCTGGATCTGGATGCTGTTGACGAAGTTTGGCTCTGAAATAGGTAAGTATATTAAATGTATACATATATAAATGATCATATTATATTTAGGTAAAATAACATGTTTAGCTTTACAGGTGCATATTTTGCGACAGAAGAAGGGGGAAGAGAGAGGGAAGGTGGAGGGAGAGAGAAACAGAGAGAGTGAAAGAGCAGACAAAGAAGGGTGAGGAGGGAAAGCTAAGCTACAGGAAATTCTTGTCAAAATATAATTACTTATAAATCCTTCTTCATATCATAGTTTGCCATATTCTCTTTGAAAACAATTGGTTAAATTGGACTTAGCAAAAGTTAGAATTTGATGTTACATGTAGAGTTGGCAGTTGATGGCAAAAAGAAACCATTTCCTCAGTATCCACATAACCAGAAATAATTTTGTGTCTTGACAGCTGCACAAAATGTGCTCAGCTGTATTTGTAATGCTTCAACTTTGATCCAGGCAGAGGAAGGATGATGTTTCATTGAAGTAAAATGGCAAACAATATTTCATTTTACAATGCCTTAATAAATGAGTACTTGTTTGCATTAAATGAAACATTTCTAGTTAATGAATCAACTACAAACTGTTAACTTTTATTACGTTGCGCCATCGAAAAGTGTTAGTAGTTGAAAACTGTTCTGGGAAGGATCTAATCTATTAAAATAACGACTGAAGTTTACAATCTGTTGTAATGAAAGGCTATAAAACATGAATAATAAATATATATGTATATGATGTAATATAAAAATATATATATGAGAGAGAGAGAGAGAGAGAGAGAGAGAGAGAGAGAGAGGGAGGGAGGGAGGGAGAGAGAGGGAGGGAGAGAGAGAGAGAGAGAGAGAGAGAGAGAGAGAGAGAGAGAGAGAGAGAGAGAGAGAGAGAGAGAGAGAGAGAGAGAGAGAGAGAGAGAGAGAGAGAGAGAGAGAGAGAGAGAGACGAGAGAGAGACAGAGAGAGACAGAGAGAGAGAGAGAGAGAGGGAGGGAGGGAGGGAGAGAGGGGCTAATTGACCATAGATTATTGAATATCATGTTTCTGCTATTTCAGCAAGACTGAAAATTGATTCCGTAATTTCAGTTACGCTCAAGTGTGAAAGTATTTTTTATATATCTTCTAACAAGGCCTCAAAGAAGCACATAATATTATCAACTACTGCCTTTACACAGTTTAAGTGACAAATTTTAATGAAAACATGTTAATTTTCCATACACCAAAAAGAGAGTTAAAAAATAGCTTGATATCCCCCCTTCTGTTCTATTTTCTCATAACATAAGATTACACGTAAAATAAAAAACTCATTAAAAATATTTTAAACTCATCAAGATTCTTTGAAAGTAATGCGTGAACATTACGTCCCACTTTTGTTTCTGCCTGTTTAAATTTCAACTTCTACTTCAATTTAAGAAAATTACCTCCTTCTCCTTTGTCGTATTCGGGGCCAGCCATCGCTCTCGCTCCTTCTGCTCACGGGTCATGTTTAAACGGTAAACTCTTGATGCCTGCTTTTTCTTTTCTCTCCATACATGCGCATAGTATGTGGATAGGTCAAGTGAAGCGTGGACTGCTCCAGGCCAAGCCTGAATGACAAGGCCCCACCTCATGCTGACCCAAACTATTTGGAGGACCTAGAACCGGAGCAAGGATTAAAACTACTCAAATCATACGTCACAACTGACATGATTCTATAAAAGCGGTAAGAAAAGAAAGACAAGGAAATTCAAACATTTCAGGTAAAATTAACCTCCCTGACTTTCCCACCCCAAAGAAACAACTACAACAACAAAACAAACAAGATACCCTAGCAAATAACACCAAATACAAAACATAGAAGAAGCAAAAATTCAAGTTTTCAGAAAGTTGTTCAGGCCAACTCAAAAACATTCAAAAGGTGTTGTATTGGGTTTGATAGCATCACTACAGAGTTTTATTAGTTCCACTGCAACATTGTAGTTGTAGCAGTACATGGGCAATTTAATAAAATTTATAAAAATGCTTAAATTTAAATGAGAGTTGAGAGGCAATGTCATGATTATATCTTTCTTGATCAAGACTGAGTGAAAGAATGTAATAATCAATGAGGTGAGAGATGAAAACAGAAATTTCATCTGAAATCTACATAATGAGACCATCAATACAGCTTGTGATTCTAACAAAATATTAAAGAGTCAAATTCCTGAGCCTTCCTAGTATTTGAATGAAAAGCAAATATTTTGTATAGCTGTGATATACAGTCAACTCTGCTTAATCGCAAAATGATGGGAGCGTCAAAATTGTTGCAATAAACCAGATTTGCTGTGGGCCCAGTATTTAAAGTCAATTCACTATTTCAGTACTTGATGACTACGTATCTGTTGTAATTTATTTTTGATGTAGAGATAAAACTTTGCCCTCTAAGTTTCATGGTGTTGGGATACATTCTCATCAGTATCAAATGTAAAATGTCTTCAAATAGATCTTACACAGCCAGTAAAGGATAGTACAGTACTTCAATTCATTGTTTATATTGAGCTAGCTGTGTTGTAAACAACAACTTGTGCAGTGTGTGAAAGGTGACATCACTACCTTTGATCTGAATGGTCGGTCGGGCGGCTGCCCACTAGGCTTATTGACTGGAGTCAGTCATGTGTTACTCATTGTACCGTACGATAGTACAATGCCCCTCTCTATGCAAGGCTGATGGCGCCTTTTACTTTCTTACAGACCCACAATCAATGCATGGCTATTGTATTGTTATAGTTGTTAAGTAATAACAATGTAAACATGCAAGCATCATTTAGCGAAGAGTGAAATATTTTTTAAAAGCCGACCCAAAATATGAGGCACGGTGTCGCTGATTCTTTGATGCAAAAACGGATTTGACTGTATATTAGATTTGATGAATTAAAAACCAACTCAGCATAGTTGTAAGTGAAACCATAGCAGGACAATGTGCTGGGAAAAAGATTAAAATATAATCTTGTTTACACTCATACTTCATGGCCATGTTGAGCAGTCGGCCATTGATGCAGGTTCTAGGCCTCAAAAGAGCCAGAGCTTTTATAAGCTACTGTAACGTAAAACAACTATATCATTGTGATCTGGCCAACTACAATTCAAAGTCATCACCTTGAGTTCCACAGGACACACACAAACGCAAATAAAAAAAAAATACTATATTATATATACATATATGTATAGATAGATAGAGATACATATAAATACATAATGCCATTATCAAATGAATTGCTGTATACACCAAAATTTTGACAAATTCACTTTTTGACGTTTTTCCGATATTTTGTGCCCATGTCAGCAAACTTTAAAAATCGAAAATAAAAAATAAGAGCAATTTAAATTTCAAAGAGTGCCATATCCGTATTTTAGCACACCTCGTTACCAAACGAACTGCCGAAACCGTGCCTCGACTACCAAACAAACTGTCGTATGTGTGTCTCGGTTACCAAATGAAGCCGAGCTGACCATCCACCCCATCGGTTAAGCGGGAGAGAAAGACATAACACTGAGTAACAGTCCCATAAAGCAAAACGCTGATTGGCCTGACGGGTAGGTTAGTGTCTTTCGCTTATCAAGTTACTTTAGTTATGGGCAGGTCAATCTTATTCAGCCGAATCAGATTTGAGGAGCTACATTACAATTAACATAGATAAAGACAAACAGTGAGGCAAGGGGCATGTCAGAAGTGAAGGTAATGACTTAAGATAAGGATGAAAGCCCCATAGGAACAAAGACGAGACAAATACAAGGAACAGACAGTAAAAATCATGGCCACTATGGGAATCGAACCCGTGACCTCTGCACTGGCACCTATCGCCGCCATAAAAAGAAAGCATGCTACCAACCGAGCTAACTACGCCAGCGCGCTTTCTTTTTCATGGTGAGGCGATGGGTGCCGGCGCAGAGCTCGTGGGTTCGATCCCCATGGTAGCAGGATTTTTTTCTGTCTATTCCTTGTATTTGTCTCTGCCTTTGTTCCTATGGGGCTTTCATATTATCTTATGTCATTACCCTCATATTACAATTAACAATACAAACGATTAAAGCCCTTAACAGACACTTCTTAGCTTGATTCTGTTGCAAAATATATTTTATGACTAAATTCATCTTGATTTTTTTGTTTATATATCATGTAAAGCGCCCCTAGTTTTAAGACTCAATTGGACTGTTTAAAAATTCACTTTAGTTTTCAAAGAGAGACAGAGAGATAGATAGAGAGATAGAGAGAGAGAGAGAGAGAGAGAGAGAGAGAGAGAGAGAGAGAGAGAGAGAGAGAGAGAGAGAGAGAGAGAGAGAGAGAGAGAGAGAGAGAGAGAGAGAGAGAGAGGGAGAGAGAGAGGAGAGAGAGGGAGAGAGGAGAGAGAGAGAGAGAGAGAGAGAGAGAGAGAGAGAGAGAGAGAGAGAGAGAGAGAGAGAGAGAGAGAGAGAGAGAGAGAGAGAGAGAGAGAGAGAGAGAGAGGGCGGGAGACAAAGGGGGAGGAGAGAAAGAAAGAGAGAGAGCAAGAGAGAGAGAGAGAGAGAGAGAGAGAGAGAGAGAGAGAGAGAGAGAGAGAGAGAGAGAGAGAGAGAGAGAGAGAGAGAGAGAGAGAGAGAGAGAGAGAGAGAGAGAGAGACGGAGAGAGAGAAAGAGAGACAGAGAGAGAGATTTCATTTTGTATAACAGTAAAACCCTAATTATATTATTTTCATGTTTTAATTTGTATGTTGTTGCGTTTTTTTTCATTTGTGTATATGTATGCAAAATTTGAGTTTTGTATGACGGATGTGTAGTAATTTTTTCTAATGATTAATGATTTTGAACTTTTAAAACAAGTTATCTAACTTAATTTTATACCATTTCCATTAATATTTCTTCTTGCTTTGATTTCTTGCTTAGTTTTTACTTTTTCCGCCCAACACCATGACAATAGAATGTTTAATGACATTTCCTGTCTTGAGCGAAAAATTGGAAACCCATGAATGATTAATTGCCTTATAATGCAGAAACCTAATTATGGTTATAAAGTGTAATTTATGTCTTTCCCGTCCTTACAGTTGTTACATGAGTCAATATGAATACCGTGGAATAAAAAAAAATACATGGTTTTTGTCAAAAATGAAATTTTGGGGAATACTTTAAAAAAAATGTTTTTTCTAATAAACTGAATTATGTATATAACTTGACAACTTTTGGACTTTTATTTCAATAAGTATTTGTTTATATCATACATATAGTGAAGAGCTTAGAATGATCTTTAATTTCATAACAATATCTTTTAGAACAGACCGCAAATGATATTTTGATGGGTTTTTTTAAATCACATTTTTTTTTACATTTTTTTCCGAAAACACTCATTTTAGCTTTTTAGGGGCATCTCAATGTGCTTAACATTTCAAAATATAAAAATTGACACCTTTGAAAAAAAAATAAGCTAACCCAATATTAAAATTTCCTAACCTCAGTCATTTTCATGCTTCTGGCATCACTTTTGACTTCACCAGGTTGCCCCTAAAACCTGCTATTTTCACGTTTTTGGAAATTACAAAAAAGGACATTTTTTGCTTACTTTCAAACCCCGTAACTTCCTTAAAAAATATTGTATAAAGATGATTTTGGTATCAATGTGCTAATTATAAAAAGTTCTTTCAAATGGTGTATGACATGACATACTAGTAGAAATATTTCAACTTCGGTTTTGACAGCCTCATTACACAGTTTTAACAGATACATACGAGTGTAAACAAAATTGAGGAGCCTGGGGGAGATTTTCATACCAAGAACCAATAGTCACAAGTGTAGTACACCCGTAGTTAAGTTGTAGCAGCCCAGTGTGAAAGCCGAGTCTCCCCCATATGGTCATCAGCGGCGATTGCGTATATGGCACTTCAATAATAATCGCGAGAGATTTCTCAGCCAGGAAATCGCCGTATGTGTCAATCGAGCTGAGACCTACGGATACGGCGGTTCATTTGATAATGGCTGGTGGATATTGGCCCCTACATTTTCAAACAAAGTGCAGTAAGCGGTATATTACATAATCCACTATGGCCAGACGGTTGCCTGTTTATTTGAAAACATCTATGTCATGGGGCAATAGTTTGGTGTACATTGTTTGGTATGTGACTGTAGTGTATACATATTTTAGAGACCAAAACATGTTTTTCTCGATTGCGGCTAAACGACGAGATCTAGTCCGCTGCACATATGGCACTTTTACGTTTGATAATGCCAGATATCTTTACATAGCCAATTGTTCATAATTCCATGCTTACAAGTACAGGAAATTACAAAAGCAGAAAGACGATGATACAGTAATGATGATCACATGAGTCGTGATCATTGTTAATATTTCTTTATAATCATGACATGCAGCAAGATCTTTAAATTAATTATCAAAGCAGAAGTTGGAATTATACTCTTGTTATCTGGCAAAGTTAAGAAAAGCAATAGCATTTATGGTCATTGACAGGGATCATGAATCATGGCCAATTTTCAAAGTGTATTCAGTTTGTTTGTATTCATTAAAAAAATATTTTCAACTCTGAGTAATTTGAGTAATGACTTGCTAAACACAAACTCTCAGACTCTAAGGCTCTAAGAAAATGGCATAATTTAATGCCATTCAATCAAACTTAATGTCATTCAAACAAAATAACTTACACAAATTTAATTTAATTTCAATGAAATTGAATGTCAACCAGTCAAATTTTATGTCATTGAATCCAATCAAATGCTAATGGACACAGGAGAGACTGTAGCCAGTCTGATGCACACATATCTTCACAGAACAAAACAAAGAGAAAAGAAAAGAAAACAATATTTCCTGTTATTCTCCATATATAGAATAAAGAGGAAGTAGCACACATTTAATTATAACCAAAAAAAATCAGAAGAGACTTATAGAGCTGATGTTTGTTCAAGTTTGCTAAGATAAATTTTCAAATGTTTTCTCTCAAAAGAGGGCTAACAGAGGCTCATTACAGTGTGCCCTTAATAAAGTAAACTTTTGTCATTGATCATTCAGCACTGCAAGGCTTTATCTTGATAACACCACATGTTACTTTCAATGTATATTTTTAGGGGATATATATTTTTCTTTCTTTTCTAATGGTTAATGAATTATGGACAGCGTGGCATTTAACATTAAACTAATTTCAACTTACCTGACTGAGCAAATATGCCTTGCACCTCCTCATCTTCATCACCAATTTCAATGACTTCAAACTGGCCTGCGTTACTGGATTCCTCCTTCGCCTAAAAATGATGGCTGTTCATTTGGTAGGTCGGTAGCATAAGAACAATCTCTATTTTGGCTATTTTCAGCACTGCCCTCACTCTGTTCAACATCTGGTAAATGCTGATTATTAAATGGTGAGACAGGCTGTTCTCGTGAAGTGAACTGCGATTGAGGCAAGGAATACACTAGCTCAGGTTCATGGGACAGGGAAGCACTTGGTTCAGCAGATGATAGATTTTCCAAAGTTGACTCCTGGTCATTATTTTCAGTTTTGATTGCACTGGATGAGGGGTCCGAGTATGAACCACCTTCGTCTACCTCATCTTTAATATTCTGAACATTGTAATCAGATTCATGTACTTGGTTCTCTGGGCAATCTGACACAGCCTCTTGAAACTGCCCTTGATTGACGAAACCATGATGAGAAGTTCTTGAACTTTCTCTGTGATGTCTCTTTCTACTAGGCACCATTCTATGACTATCAATAAACGAACATGCCTCCGTGAACTAAAACTGCGATGTTCTCCCTCCCTTGTTGACCTGGGCTCTGATTGTAGTTGTGCACACTCTGGTATGGGTGAGCAAGATGCATCACAGGTGACTTTAGCTATCTCCTTTCTAGCCATGAAACTGTTACTAACAAATGTCATGGAATTTGTTTTTGAGCTTCTCTTTACCTTTTCATTCAAAACACAATCAACGCTATTTTCCCTGTCAATGTTGATATTAATGTATCCTATCATTTCAATGCCGCTGTCAAAGTCCATGCAGCCATGGCATAGAGCTTGAAGGGACTTACTCAGACTTGAAATAAACCTGTTCATCGCATTAGCATCTAGGGAAACTGTATCCATTTTGTTTATAATGAGACACAGGCATCTAACTTTGAATATAAAGAAAAAAATCCTGAAATGAAATAGGAAAAGATTAGAATGCATATTTTGATGATCCTGTAAAACAGTTTCAGAGACACCACCTATTCTTAAAAACAAATTAACCCTTTTTGTCCTTCCACTGTTTTAAAACATCCCCTATGAGATTTCAATAATATGAGGGGTGATCAAATATAAATCTCCCTGAATATGAAAGAATAAAGAGATAGAGACATGAAATTTCGCAGTCCCCCTGAGAGTCCAATAGACAAGGCAAAGGTGACCAATCCTGTGAAAAAAATCTTTCTTGGTCTTGTCCCCCTCTCGCTCTTATGTGTGTATCTATCTCCTTCTATCTTTCTTTGATCTTGTTTTTTTATGTCTGTCTCTCTCTCAGTCCAATGTGTGTGTTTAATTTGTCTCTCCCCTTTTTATCTTTCTTAGGTCTTGTGTCGAGATTCAACGTTAGGTATGTGGCGTGAGAGACTTGATTTTTTTCCACGTAAAGAATGTTTTGTTCTTACTTGTTTCTTTATTTTGTTTAGGGAAATCCTGATAGAATGAGTGAAAAGTTGAGCCTGCAGCAAGGTTGGCGAACATTTTCACAGGTGAAGCGGTCAGTTCTGCAATCAATTAATGAATGACACTAAGAGCAATGAAATGACGAGCTTTGAACATACTCCTGTCCCAACGAGTACCAACACACTACTAGATTCGTTATCCATAATCGGCACTACATCCAATTCATATAACAAATAGAATTTGTTCTCTCTCAGGTACTCGTCATTAATGATAGACAGTCATTTCATTTTATAAGAAAAAATAGTCTTCACAGCAGGGTTGAGGATTGGCTGTCGTTGTTCGCAACTGGGTGTTGGGAATACTACTTTTTTTTTTTTTATACCCAACACGGTTGGGAATAATACCAACACTGGCTTTTTGATATTCCCCACTGGGGGTGGGGAATGCTAATTTTTCTTATTCTTAACCAGGTGTTGGGACCAGACCTACGCCTATGTAGCAGGAAGTCTCCATCAACTGACCTAGTCCTACTTCTAGTTATATTTATATGGGCCAAGACTCATTTATGACGGATGGACACCGCCACTATTCGCTTGTCACTCAATCGGTTCGCCATTGAAATGACGAATGGACACTGGCACTATTCGTCATTAACACAAGAAAGTGGCTTGCTCAGCCAGCCCATTGGCTGCCACACGCTTAGTTGACTCGCTGACAGTCAACACCGTGCGCGAGGCTGTCCATGAAATTTTACAAGTTCACAGGGAAGTGTGACTTCTACCCAGGTCATCACCAATCTATTGAATTCAGTCAGTCGCATGGCGATCATCTGGTCTGACCCAAGCCAAGCCAAACTAGGATGATTCCATTCTTTTCAATTTAATTTAGTAGGAGACAACAAGACCAATTATGTATCTGTGCAAACACACATTCTTATTATCAGCACAATCACATGCACTCTCAAAACCGACCAGCTCACATTTACACCCATCTGGCAATGGACTTGTCCTAGTAGGATAATTCCATTTTACAATATGAATGAAACTTGTATAAAATCAAGCCTACTTCATGCACAGTACAGCTGTTAGCATCGTTACTATCAGTTGTCCAAGGCAAAGATAATGATGGACACACCCTTTAGAAATAGACTCAACCAAAGGCTATTAGGACGTAAGCTTATGAGCCTGAACGCGTCCTTTTTCCTGTTCCCTAAATGGTTAACCAATCAGAGGGCATTATTCTAAAAGAGGATAAAAGAGGATCATGAGCGTAAGACAGTAAGAGGGTGACATGAAGGAGGAATATTCAGGCCTCTCTTGACCCGTGCTTCCTTCCTGGCAAATACCAGGCATCGCGCTGAGAGGTTTGTAGCAGGCAAACGGTAAATCACGGGCGTATCGTTGAACGGAGTGCTGTAACAAACCGGTCATAGCCTTACCAGGGTTAATGATAAATGATGGTCCTCAGTATGATCCCAGTTAAATTAGGAATAGATCTAAATTTCGCTAGTTTTGTAATGACTAATTTATAAATTTAAATGATAATACTTTGCTGTCATTATTTGACATTTTCAGAGTTTCCCCCTGGATTTGACAAAATGCACATAGATCTAAATATGATGAATAGAAGTGAGAATGATTCACAATTCAACATTAGATTTAGATCTAGATGCGCATGTGTGATTTGATCTAGATCTACATCTCTCTCATTCTCTCTCTCTGTTCAAATGTTTGCAAAGCAATATTAAATAGGACGTAGCCCCAACACCCAGTTGGGAGTAACGAATAGCCAGTGTTGGTATTATTCCAAACCGTGTTGAGAATTTTATAAAAATAGTATTCCCAATGCAGTTGGATATAAGAAAATTGATATTCCCAACACGGTCTGGAAGAACAATAATGGTTGGGAACAACGCCAACGTTGGGGATAAATTAACCACATCCTCACTGTCCACATCCGAAGGTCTAGCCTCCGCCATGGAGAAGAAAATTGCTTTGTTATCCAGATTGTCGCAAAATCTGAAATGCATTGAACCACACCAGGTAGTTTGTGTTAGTAGCTTTGTAACAATTGTAATGAATCATTGAATATCTAGAATCTAGATCTTCTAGATCTAGATTCTAGATCTAGAAATGCCCAACCTCAAAGTGGGATGTTTCGCTGATCTCATAGAATAAACAGTTCCTCACTGTTGGTATTACTGAAATTTGCTCACTAGCGAAGATTAAATGATGTGTCTGACTATGAAACTTATCCCAATCTAGATCTAGATCTAGGTCTAATTTAAGGATTTATTTTACCTCAAGAAAAGTTTCCTGAAGAAATGTTGCAGATGATTTCAGTTGATTCTGCAGCGCATACCCAAGAAAATTTCTGATTTCACTTGTGACTTTATCGTTCCTGTCAATGAACAGGAATGCAGAAATCCTGATCATTGACGACTTGGCGATTAGACTGAATCAAATCCCAGACATTACTTATCAATCTGAGGATGTGAGTGAGAAAGGCCCACGAATTACTAATTCTGGAACATGACAATGGTGTCGATGGACAACAAACATACAACTATGGGTAGGCCTCAGGGCGTGGGAGTAGAGATCTTGATTTGTAATTTACCGGTATCGAGTATAGAATCGGATTGCGAACAAGCTGATAAGCCTCGATGTATAATAATAATAATAATAATAATAATAATAATAATAATAATAATAATAATAATAATAATAATAATAATAATATAATAATAATATACGGGTATTACACGGTGTAATAATAATAATAATAATAATAATAATAATAATAATAATACCGTACTATAACAATAATAATAATTAGGACCAAATGGTAGTAGTAGTAGTAGTAGTAGTAGTAGTAGTAGTAGTAGTAGTAGTAGTAGTGGTAGTAGTAGTAGTAGTAATGTAGTAGTAGTTACCGGTCTACTGCAGCATTAATTATTTTTATGTTTGTCAAGCTATCCGACATTTCCGCAATTCCGACTCTGTCACTGATTTGCTAGGAACAATGAATATTTTTCGCTAGGCGTAAATTGTCTACTCACTTATAATCGCGTAGTTAGGCAAACGAAGCCAATGGCTGACTAAAGCTAAGTGTTTTGCATACAAGTTACAACTGGTAGTGACCAAAAAAAATAGTACACACGCCGTCTTATTCGACACACATCTATCTGTCTATCTGTCCCATGGCGGAGGCCGTTGGGGCGCTACCTGGGACTACCTATACCTGTACTGAGATTTCCTAGGCGCTACCGATGACCAAATAACCAGTCTTCTCCACTCCTTCCTGTCCTCCGCCCATCTCATCAGCTCACTTAGCTTCAGGCCTGTCCATTCAGTGATATTGTCCTCCCATCTCTTCTTTTGTCTGCCTCTTCTCCTACCTCCTCTGACAGTTACTTGAAGCATGGTTTTTGGAAGCCCTCATTCTCTCACTAAGTGTCCAAACCATTTTATTTTGCGCCTTTTGACAGTGGTGAGGAGGTCTTCGTAAGGACCTATGGTTTGTCTTATTCTGTCTCTGACTTCTTCATTGTTGATATGGTCTTTGTGAGAGATACCGAGCAATCTTCTAAAGCACCTCATTCAGTTGCTTGTATTCTCTTCTCTATATCTGCAGTTACTGTCCATGTTTCGCAGGCGTAAAGAAACACTGAGTGAACAAGGAGCGCATAAGTTTTAACTTTGAGCTAAGGGAGACTATGTTGTCTTTCCAGACGGTTCCCATCTTCGCTATTGCGGATGTTGTCATTGCACTCCTTGTTAATACTTCAGGTTTTGATCCTTCGTCCGACAGCATTGCTCCCAGATATTTAAACTTGTGCACAGTTTCAAGCTTTCTCCGTTGGTGATGATGTCAGTATGGATTCCAGTGTCACTGTTGGTCATCAGTTTTGTCTTGCTTGTACTGATTGATTTCCATGCCGACACACATAATCCTAGTTAAAGGCGAAATATGACAATAAATGACAACTCAACTAATAAAGACAGAACAAACACGTGACGTTTCGAGTATAACCCTTCGTCAGACAACAAACGAGAAATTTGTAGAATCTAGATCTAAGCACTACCTCAGGCATCACACAAGGTGGTATTAGAAGAAAAACAGAAAGGAGGAAGAAAGAAAGAAAAAGACGGGGATGATACCAAACGTAAGTAGAAGGGGATGTGAAGAACATACTATAGGAGCGAGAATGGAAGGTTCGGATCTAGAATTAGAATGAAATACAAATATGAAAGTAAGTAAGTAATAAAAGGTGAGAAGGAGATAGAGAGAGAGAGAGAGAGAGAGAGAGAGAGAGAGAGAGAGAGAGAGAGAGAGAGAGAGAGAGAGAGAGAGAGAGAGAGAGAGAGAGAGAGAGAGAGAGAGAGAGAGAGAGAGAGAGCGGAAGAAGACAAAAGCAGGGAAGAAAGTAGGAGAAAGAGAGGTGTGAGTATGGAAAACGAGAACCAAATAAAAGGATAACTATAAGACTATATCTATATCTCACTGGTTCTAGAAAGAAGAAATGATAGAGAATTCATTGAAAACAGAGGATTTATAAGACTAGATCTATATCTCACTTGTCTACAAAGAAGAAATGATAGAGAATGAATGAATTCTCTATCATTTCTTCTTTCTGGACCCAGTGAGATATAGATCTAGTCTTATAGTTATCCTCTTTTTCGTTCTTGTTTCCCATACTCACATCTCTCTCTCTCTCTCTCTCTCTCTCTCTCTCTCTCTCTCTCTCTCTCTCTCTCTCTCTCTCTCTCTCTCTCTCTCTCTCTATCTATCTATCTATCTTTATTACCTTTTATTACTTACTTATTTTTGATATTTTTATTTTATTCTAGATCTGAACCTTCCTTTTCGCTACTATACATTTTTCACACCCCTCCTACTAACATTTCTTATCATCACCGTCTTTTTCTTTCTTTCTTCCTCCTTCCTGCTTTTCTTCTGATATCACCTTGTGTGATGCCTGAGGTAGTGCTTAGATCTAGATAGATATTTTATCGTTTGTTGTCTGACGAAGGGTTATACCCGAAACGTCACGTGTTTGTTCTGTCTTTATTAGTGGAGTTGTCACTTATTGTCATATTTCGCCTTTGATTTTACTCCACTGTGGCTTCTTCGTATAATCCTAGTTAGCAACGCGTGGTAAGACTAAGAGTAAGAGAACAAACCCACACATTGAAAGCGTTTGGTAAGATACAAAAACAATGACCCAAAAAATACAAAAGAAAGAAATATCAATTGTTGTAGCGTAGAAAGTCTGATGTTTCTGTACGGAAAAAAAACTATAGGAAATAGAAATAAATTGTTCTGTCAAGGGGCAAGAATAGGATTTCGGAAATACACGTTTAGGGTGAGAGAGTTGCACATCTTTGGATAAGTTTGCCAGAAAAGGTCGTATGCGCTAAGACTAGGTTCTAGATGCATTATGTCTCTCTTTATCTGCCTCTTTGTTTGTCTCTGTCTGTCTGTCTGTCTGTCTGTCTGTCTGTCTGTCTGTCTGTCTGTCTCTCTCTCTCTCTCTCTCTCTCTCTCTCTCTCTCTCTCTCTCTCTCTCTCTCTCTCTCTATGTGCGTGGGCAGTTGATATTCTAAGAAATTCGTTTAAAAATGTTGACTTCTTCGAAATCAAACTCATTAATAAAATTATTCAATTTTTCTTTTAAGAAAGTAAGCTTTTATAAGCTAGTTAAAAAGATATGTCTTGATGTTTAAAAAAAAAAGGAGAGTGACTTTGACTCTCTAACACTCTGTGGAAGGGCATTTCACACAAATGGACCATAATATGCGAAATATCGTGTACCAGCACTAGTTTTTACTTTTGGGAGTACATGTACTAGAGTAAAAGTAAAAACTAAGTAAAAATATCGGCAGACGATCTTAATGTCCGACCAGGTTTGTAAACATTTAAAAGACTTTGAAGATAGCTAGGTGCTGTTCCATCAAGACATTTATAAACTAAAGTTGCAGCTTTGAATTGTATCCTTTTTTCAACTGTTAACCAGTAAAGCTCTGTCAGTAGTGGGGATACATTTTCAAATTTCTGTTTTTTAAAGATAAGTCTGGCTGCATTGTTTTGAATGACTTGAAGTCTTTTGATTTTTTCTTATGGGAGGCCAAACGGAATTACAATAGTCAAACTTGGAGAAAATAGGATTTGTGACAAGTTGTTTTGTAGCATCGCTTGTGGGGAATGGAGGGATGGAACTAATCTGTCTCAAGGAAAACGTTAGTTATTTGACTAAGGAGCTCATTTGAGGATCCATAGAAAGTTCAGAGTCAAAAATGGTTCCCAAGTTTTTCATCTTATTTACCATGTTGATTTTATTTCCCTCTAAATGTACGCTATTCTGATTACTTTTCATCATTTGTCTTTTCGAACCAAGTTTTACTACTTCATTTTTGTCATCATTAAGTTTTAATTTGTTTGCATCCATCCAAGCTTCGCTTTTTCTGATAATTTCATCTGTCATCATAGATATTAACACTGTACAATTGAGTAACACCAGCATATTGATGACGTCATTGATTTTTCTTTAAAGATACCAGATAATGGGCTAGTGTACATGACAAAAAGAATTGGCCCTTGCACAGACCCTGCGGCACGCCGTATCTGAGATGGAATTCTCTAGATCTACAACTTTCTATAACAATAAACTGTTTTCGGTTCAAAAGATATGATTCAAACCAAAAAGACAGCACTGTGCCTGAGATACCAAATACTGCATGAAGCCTCTGAAACAGAATATGGTGATCGATTGTGTTGAATGCAGCCGTAAAGATCTAAAAGATTTTAAAATGTAATCAAGCCTTTATGAGTTACATTCAATAGATCATTTAAAACTCGTAACAAAGTGGTTTCAGTGCTATGGTTAGCTCAATATGCAGATTGGAATGGTTGTTCTAGAATTTTTTTGTCCAAATGTGATATTAGTGATAACAATTGTGTAAATACAATTTTTTCTAGAATCTTCGATAAAAAGGGTAAATTGGAGACGGGGCTGTAATCTTTTAGTATTTCAGGGTCAAGATTTGTTTTTTTTTAACGTGGTCTTAAAAGAGCAGTTTTGTAAATATCTGGCAAAACACCTGTCTTGAGGGAATCATTCACAATCAGTTATATATGGTACCTCTATCAATTACGGATGTATTTTATGATACTTTGGAGAAAAAGATATCTGCAGTTGCCGTTGAGACTGGGCATTTAGGCAAAAATCTTGGTTTTGAAACAGGCATTTAGAGGGGCAATTTGTATATAGAAAAAATCGGTTTCACTGAGATTGCGGGCATTTAGGCGGTCACTACTGTAGTACAACATTATCATCCCTATTTAAGATATTTGCAGGTTTTGGTTGATATTTAATCACACTGAATCGTGTTTGATTGCAACTCATCTAACAATTTGTTTCAAGACAAATAAGCTTTTTACGCCTACTTCTCACACTTTTTTATCAAGTACTCAAATTCAAACCTCAGTTTAACACTTAAAACTTAATGCAAAGCACTTGTCCAAATCTACCATGATACAACATATACACAAAAACAAGCAAAACAAAACCAGTTGAAGAAAACACTGTTTTATTATCTTGTATCAAATCTTACAAGACAAGTATTTTACTTTCACTGATAGTAGAGTTATTACAGTAGCATATAATGATAAATGTGCTAATTTAAAATTTACTAGGAAATAACAAAATTGTCTTGATTTATATATATATATATCTACATCATATTATAAAAGTTAGCTTAAATTGCAAAATATAATAAACAGAAAATACAGTGATACATGTATCTCTTATGATCAGTGATGTTAGTTGTTCTTTATGCATATACAGTGCAGCATGGTTGTCTCAAACTCCTCTAGGTCGGGTGAATGAGTTCAAGATAGCTGTGAATTTTGGGATTTCACACCATCCATCCCATCCCCACACCATCCTTCCCATCTCCGCACTACACATCACTGTCACTATCGTGATATTGATACCTGTCACCCACCCCATCCCAGCATCACCTAAAATATCACGTCAACCTGTCAGTCATAGATCTAGATCTAGAGTTTATTCACTCTCGTTTGTCTGTTCAGTCACACGGCCCAAGTCAAAGTGAAGCGATGCGTTCAAACCAAGCTCAAGTGATGCTTTGCACTATGAAACAGGCTGTGAATGATAGGGAGATTAATGAATGCTCATATATTATTGGCATCATATCAAGGCAGTATTTAAACGGCACATAACGGCACTGAATAGCAAAGATAGGCCTTTAACAAGGGGAGAAAACCCAATAAATAAAGTGCATAGCATGAACACCCCTCCCGCTCCCTCGGCCACAAACACCTTTTCCATATTCACATTACCGTTAAAAAAACACTGCCATGTACATGTATAATTAAGAGGGCTAAGTGGCTATTCTCATATCATCTAAGTTATTTCTTGAGAAAAATGATAAAATTCAAGCATTTTCTATATTTTAGTTACACTTTACGGGAGTTCAGTATTTCGAGATTTCTGTGTTAGTGTTTGAGAAATGCATGTTGCTGGCACAAAGAAAATAGATGGATTAAAAACAAACTTAGAGAAGAGTTTGAGGTAGCCATGAATTTGAGTTTTTCGTCTTCGAGATTCGCTGCTGCACTGTATATATATATGTATGTATATATAAACATATATATATACATAATGGAAAACTTAACATTGAGTATGATGGATATAGTTTCAATATAAAAATACAAACACTTTTAAATCTATCCATCCTCTACTCTAAATCATTATACTTATTGTTATATTATAGGTTAAAAAAAATCCTTGCTTTTCAGGGAGAAACTAAATGCACTAATAAAGAAAGACATTTCTCTGTCTCACTAATGTACCCCTACAAATTACTACAACTTGACCAGTTACAGAAAAAATAAAATCTGGCAGTCAATTCTACATCATTTTATTATACAATTGTACAAACCTCAAAATCAACAAGGTTAAATTTCTTTGTTGTCATAAGACAATATAGTAAGTAGCATGTAATACGGCCATCAATTTTATAAAGAAAACTAATCAATGAATAAAAATAAAACATGAAAGGTAAAATTGATCTAGCCATTTGGAATACACTATTTTAGCCTCTCTGTTTGTATCTTTTCTTTAGCACTTCTTTCTGGACTTTCTGAAAATAAACAGAAACAACAAAGACAAATGAGCAATTCAAATAAAGATGAAGAAACAAAGCTATTGAATAACATACAAAGGAAATCCATTTCTGAGAGTGAGAGGCAGGAAATATTGAAATCTCAGCAGTGATGTGACAATTTGAAATCCCAAATTAGTTTCCCTTTTAACCCATAGCATCCTATAGAAAGATCAGAAAGGCAACATAGAATCCTTGAGATAATAACTGAAAGCTCAATAAAACAGGTCATTAAAATGTTTCTTCATGACTTTTTCTATCTCATTGCCATTACCAACACGTATCGGGTCCCGTCAATAGACCACTCGCTGCCAAACCCAACAACTGTGAGTATGGATTTTCCTTTTTCCTCTTATAGTTACCAATACTTTACCGTTTTTCGATATTGATATTTCTCACAAGTGTAATCCAATCATTTGTATGGAGGCACAGCATATTTTATCTTCAAAAACGAATAATTCCTTTCAACCCAAGAATTAGCTCTAAATCTACTTGTACAAGTGAATCTTATTTTGAATTATCAGATACTAATCTTTATGATGCTGGATCATCTAGGAAGAAGCCAAGCGCTAGAAGTATGCCTAAATCTAAATCTACTTGAACAGTTCATGGAAATGTATCGCTCCACTTGAAAAAAGGTTTTGTATTTCGCACTTTTCATATTTTTTCTCCAGAATAAATGAAACTTCACATGCAGAAATTACCAACATCACCAGGAATATCTTTTTTTCTCTGGAGAGATTGCTTTTTGAATTATGTATTTATCTCAAGTAGTACGATTACAGTGATTTTAAAATTATGTATCAAAATGTCCCAGACTTCTCAGTCGTCTGAACTGAAAGTGCCCGGCAGCGAGTGAGTTATTGTCTGATTGTAATGTACTACATTGCACTTTTTCAATACATTGTATTGTTGTATATATATATATTTATTTATATATATATATATATATATATATATATATATATATATATATATATATATATATATATATATATGAACATGTGTATATGACTGCCAGCTATGGAAATTATAACTATACAGCTTGAGCCCGCAACACTACGCGTACAGGTAGGATGGGAAGAGGAAGAGAACTGAAAGATAAAGTCTTGACACAAGGCTAGTCTGGTCAATTCCCAAGCATAACATCCGTTTGTTAATATATTTATAAAGAGATGTTATGAAGATAAAGAGTGTGGAACACGGGAACGGCCAAAGCCTAAGCACATTGTTTTATTGAAATTTAACCTTTCCACCATTTTTTCGGTGATCTCAGGGTGAATAAAGAGGTAAAAATAAGATGAAACATAAGTGAAAGGCTGAAAGGAAAGAAGTAGGACCTACCATTAGTACCCGCCAATTGCCTAAGCTCACTCAAAGAGACAATGAACGTGAAAGCAAGGGGCGAATGAAGATGGTATGATGATGGCTTTGTGTTAATTTGCCTGATTCTAGGAAAAAACGAGATCTTGGGAGTAATGAGAGATTTGAACTAGTCTCTGATCAATTTTTTCCAAGGTTTGCATAGAATGAAGTGATAAGGAAAATATTTTCAGGCCCAATAATTTATAGTACTTATATTATATAATATTTAGACAGGACAATATTTATTCTAAATAGTCTTACTTTGTTGAAAAGATTTGCTCGAAGACGATTGAGCTTGTGTTCTATTTTCCTTCTGTTTTCCTGTTTCTTTTCAACAACTTCAGGCAAGTTCTTATATTTTCTGAAAAAAACAACAACAAAACAACCTAAAACAGTGAAACCAATGACAAAGCAAAATAGTAAAATCGTAAGTATTAAAGTACATCAAGTTGATCTGAATAATCAAATCCAATCTTTAATAAGTTTGGTATATAATCATGTATTCTACCAGAAATTGCATGAGATAAAAAGGGTTTAAACTGCTGACTGAAAGGTCATTTATTTAACCTATAGAGGTTTTAAATTGAAATTGGCATGAGAAATATAGGACCAAAACTTGCAACATGAAAGCATGATAAAATCTTTAAAGGGCTAATGATAACCTTAGGCTTTTGAATTTACATAGAAAACAAAGTTTTTCTTTCTTCACATTCATATGGCTTTATTAGAATGCTGAAGCATCACAGTAATCAAAAATAAAGACAAACGGTGAAAACAGGAGGACTATTTTCAAAGAATGAGTATAAAAATATACTGCAAAGCATGTGAAAATAAATGACACATACACAAACGATTGTCTAAGGTCTAATGTTTATAGAAAGATGATTATGGAAACGGGGGCATTCATAAAACTACCTTAATTTAGGATAATGTTCCTCATGTCTAAGAACATCGGGTGTAATAAGTATACAATAATAGTCAATACAGTATATTTAACAAAGTTATGCGTTGAAAATAAATGATGAACTTGCAAAATGAAGTCTGACTCTAGGTGATGTTTGTGTTAAATTGAGGAGAAATTAATTTTTCTTTGATGACAACATAATTAAGAAAAGTGTGCACATTTAGTTTGGCCTTGGCCTATGGTGATACATGAGATGAAAAGAAACGCAAAATGGATCTCAACTGATCCATACCCATTGTTTTGTTTTCCCTTCAAAATAAAGAAAGGAATGAAAAAAAAAGCTGTACTGATGCTTGTGAGAATGACTCATATCAGAAATCAATCTAAACAGATTAACTACCAATACCCAGAATCAAAACCATACAATCATTCCATTTTAGTTAAGATTAAACAAAATTTGTAAGGTAGAATTCTGCTCCTTGAGAAAAAATGGCACTATCTGTTCTTTCTTTTATTAAAAAATCTAAGTCAATGAGGAAAATGAATAGCTACATGGAGAGCAAGTTAATAAAGGAAGCAGATGATGAATCATAGTCTATTGAAAGTTACAGGAAACAGCTGAATCAGCCAACTCTGTAATATAGTTCTGAAATGAAAATTGCTTCTAATGTCTATCTTCTTATCTCAGTCTGCAACGTCCCTAAAAAATAATAACACATTTTTTAATTGAATGTTCGTTCCTATCCTGGTTTACACATTGTGCTGATGTGATGTTTTTCCTGATTTGACTTCTGATTTCATTCAATTTTACCCATATCCATAACTATGGAGATCTCACTTCTCAGGGTTTTTTGCAGGCTTTTTAATTTTGCCCGGACTGTCCTGCAAACAGCTAAGGGATCTTTATTGTTCATAGTGTCGTAATCTGCACATGGGACCTTCTTATTATCATCTGTCTCCGATGAGACTAGGTGTCAATCCACCTAACTGGGTCAGGGGGCTAGATTTTACTTGGGAAAAAAAAGAGAATTTTTTTCAACTGTCGGATGGACTTGAACCCACAACCTTTCGGTTGAGAGGCCAACACCTTGCCTCTGGACTACTGAGTCCACCTCATGCTCAAAAGCGGTACCAGTTGGGTTGCCGGATGTAAGATCACGAGGTCCTGGTTCGACTCTAGCAATTCTAGGTCCAACATTGTGTTTCCTGGGTAAAGACACTTAACATACATTTTCCCCACTCAATCTAGGTGCAAATGCATACCAGAACTAGCGTGGGAGTAAAAACCTCCAACAGACTAACGTCCCGTTTAGGAGGAGATCGTTATCATCTGTTCCACTTCATGCTATAGAAATTGAAATAAGCTCCAACTCTATGGGGTGTAAGGGCCCAGGAAAAACTTTACTATGGACCCAAACAACATGAGCTAACATTTTTGCATGTCAGCATTGCACAAGGGAGGCTGTCTGGGTGTAAGGAGGCTGCCCAAAGAGCAAAAGTGCTAACTGTGCAGAGACAATCAGAAAAAAATAATCCTAGAAGCTATGATTGACTGTCTGTTGAAGAGGAAATATCGTAAGTTTTACATGCTACTTGGTTAGGGTTTGAAATACCAGCAGGACACAACTACTTGATTAAGAACGAAAAAAAGAAACAAGCAAAAAAGCCTAAACTTCAAAGAAAAAGGAATTACATTTTCGCTGTTGATGGATTTCGATGCCCATATCCCAAGCTCCTTTTCATTTCTGCCCATTGAGTTAAACCTTGTAACAGTAATGATATTTCTTGCAAAAAGCCCTCAGTCAGTGGCAGAATAGAATTTAATCATGTTTTATAAGCAAAATAAGATGAAACTCATACATAAAATCAAGGAAGGCTAAATTGAGATACCATTAAGACTTAATGAATGGACTTAAAAGCAGTCTAACCTTGCAGTCATTTCCTTCATTTCCTGTTTTGTCAAAACACGACGCTTAGGCTGATACAGGTTATCTGAGAAATAAAAGAAGGAATAAGAAAAACGTTACAAGAAAAAGTAAAGACTCTTACACAAAATTTTGCAAAGTTTTTATTGCTGTTTCACTAGCATTAACATTTTTGTTTTCTTTCTTGTCCTTGTTTCGTTTAGACATTATATAACCTGATTTTGTTCACTTGTGTGTCTCATTTTACATCACACTTCACTTCATAGAAAATTATTTTGTCAAAGCACACAGAGATGTTTAATAAATATAAATAAAAGAAGTCATCCTGATGCACTGTTGTCTTGGCTCCAAAAATACAGCTGCCATGGCACCACTCCATCCATCGTGGTCCTTAACTCTTTTTGTGTGTGTGTGTGTTTCTGGTTTACCCCATAGTAAATATAAAGAAAGGGCAGTAGTCACAAAAGCAATTAAAGGCTTAGTAAACTGCTTTTAAACTAAACCATGCTAATGTTATGCATCTTGCTCCATAGCAAAATTGCTACATTTAGCAGGGTACTCATTAACCAACTCTTTGAGAATTTGGCTCATAAACATAGTATGTAATGAAAGGACAACGTTGATTTCTGTTCACATAACAGCTACAAATATTGATATTATAATAGGTGTAAGCCTCTAAATAATATAAAAACAAAAGCACTCATACTTCTCACTAAATAGAAAAGATTAAAGGTGTACCTTGAAACATTTTACAAGATACAAACAAATCATATATCAAGTACTGGTAATTAAAGAAACTCTCTAAAGCAACAAAGCAAAACATTGCAAATATAAAATCAAAACTTTATCTCAGTCTTCATGAAGGTTTATGAAACTAAAACAGTTAAACCGGTGACCAAGCTAGCATTATTATTTAACCCTTGCGTAGCTCAGATGATTGTATGATTTTGAACCTTAGCCGCTAAGGCTTTTCTTAAAAACCTGAAAAAAACCCTGGGTATTTAAAGATACAAAAAAATCTTTGTCAGTGTGAGTGACTAGTCAATGCAGGGGAACACAATTTTCAGGGATGTGAAAGGAATGGCAACATACACTCACTCTGGCCTGTTCAGGTATGCAAATTAGGTTATGTGATTGTGACAGCCATCTTGGACATCTAATAGTATTCACACCATATGAATACATCTAATTTTTAATGTTTAGCAAATACCTGATGTATGAAGAAAGCTGGAAAGTATTAAAAATAAATGGAATTTGAATTTGGAAAAAATAAATATTTTTCTTCTATTTCTTCTTCATAATAGTTGACCAACTAAATTACTGTCAGCGCCCATATTTTAATTTAACCCAAAAATATTAATCCAATTTTGGTTTTAAAGTGATATGTTTAATTCTGTTTTTGAAGTCTTCAGTGCTATATTTCTGTCGGCAGTCCATTCCACAGCCTTACTGTACTAGGCTAAAATGAGTGCAGGTGGTAATCAATGTTTGTAGACAGAACCATGTATGTTTGACAGCCTGATCTGGTTGTTCTTGTATTAAGTTTAAGCTGATCTAAAGCAATAAATAGTTGGCCATTAATAGCTTTAAAGAAAAGAATATGGGCAGTGGACAGTTAAGCACCTGTACGGGGGAGTAGATGATCCCACCCTCCACGAGTCTCCTGCTGCCTTGCAGGCAGGTCTTGGTTGACCAAAGGCTAAGGTAACCCTGACAGAAAAAACAACCTGCTGCCTTGCAGGCTGGTCTTGAATGACCAAAGGCTAAGGAAGTTAACCCTGACAGAAAATAACAACCTGCTGCCTTGCAGGCTGGTCTTGAATGACCAAAGGCTGGTCTTGAATGACTAAAGGCTAAGGGAGTTAACCCTGACAGAAAATAACAAGGCCTGGTAGGGTACAGTGAGCTAATCCCCTTATCCAAAACCAAACAGATTCAGAGAACTAAGTATAATATAACCGGCTTGATCTTTCGAAGACGAACTTGAAAACGAATATGTACTGTGATTTTTGGAACATGGAACGTTAGGGCAATAAATGGAAAATAGTTAGAATTAGTTGAAGAAATGGAAAAATTCAAAGTAGACATTTTTGGCCATTATAGAAACAAAGAAAAAGAAACAAGGAATACAAAATGTAGGACCAAACCATATTTTAGTCTTCTCAGGAGTAGATGTCAACGATAGAGCTAGAGCAGGAGTAGGCCTCTTAGTGCATAAAAGGCAAGAAAAGCTACTAGAAAGTTGGAATTTATAAGCCAACGGCTATTAGAGGTAAATATTAAATCAAAAGGACGAGGAATTAAATTATTAATAGCTTATGGACCAAATGAAGACGCAATTAAAGAAGAAAAAGATATCTTCGAAAACGATTTACAAATAGTAGCAGAGAATCTTAAACCCAAACAGGAACTAATGCTTTTAGGAGATTTAAACGCTAGAGTAGGCAACAATGTAGAAACCTCAGGAGGAGTAATAGGTAAAGAAGGAGAGACAACAACTTCTCGAAATGGAGAGAGACTAATAGATTTTTGCCTAAAAATAACATGAAAATAGCCAACACCTTTTTCCTCATAAAGATATCCATAAATATACAAGAGTATGCGCTGTTTTTCATGCCTGTTGAGCTTTCTTTTTTTATTTCTTTAAATTTACTTGTAACTAATGTTACTCTCTTTTGAGTTACAGTTTCCCATTTCAATGAGCCATTTTTTCTTTCTGCGAGCTAGATGTTTAGTTTCAGTTGTGAACAAGGGTTGTTGAAAATTGCCTGAGGTATCTTTTTTCTGGGCATCATTTAGATAGAGATTTTATTAACAATATGCTACTCATCAGGTGGATAACCAAGACAGGGAATCTTTTGTTTCAATGTAAACAAACAAAACATGAAATGCAAACATTTGAAAAGTTAAGGTATAGAGAAACTTAACAAACCAAGGAACATCTCTCCTGTATTCTTAGAAGTTCGTAGTACAATGCATTCACTCCAAAAGAGCGATCTCTCATGGTCAAGTCATTTGATGATTGCCACAATACAGTGTTTATTGCAGAAGTTTACCAAAAGGCAAAAGTAACGACTAAGGGGTCAAATGAGGACCTTTACCTCATTTGGGAAATCTTGGACCATTCAAAATTGGTTGTAAAACAGTGTAAGCTTCTCCTTTTGTTGAACTTTTTTATTGAAAGTATTGATATCAATTCTTATTAAACAAAGACTACCATAAACAAATATCTCAAATCATTTCAAGGCTGTAGCTCTTTGATTGTCTTCAACTTGTTTCAAATGAAGGTGCTGAATTTTATCCTAGCAATGACCAATAATTAGGAACATTTTTAATGCTACTAATATCTCATTGTGATTTTTTTTCTATATATATATAAAAAAAAGAAGGTAATCTGAAATTGAAATGCGGTAAATGATCATGAGTATTACAAACGTACCACTGTAAGGATGGGCATATACATTTGCAATGCCCATTCTTTCTTGTTCTGCAAAAATAGCCTCTCTTTCTAGTCTTAAACATTCCTGCATTTGTCGTTCATCTTTAGCAAGGTTCAAACGTTTTTGTCTTTCACCACATTTTGAGACAAAGTCTTGTTTCCTTTGTAAGAAAGCTTGCTAAAAGAAAAAACCAGAAACTTTCAACGTAAAATAAGTTACATAATGAGCAATCAAGAAGTGCAAATAAAGAATAATAATGAAAAGTTTTTACCTAATATGAAATGATTAGGTATAGTTAATAAGATTTTTTCCTTATTCAATGTACACAGAACAGATTAAATAATTTCCACTTCAGATTTTAATTGCTTTGTCTTGGCCTGACATTAATTATTTAATCATGTGACAAATCGTGTGCTTCCCTTTTCCTGACAGTTTGAAGAGGATGGATGATTGAAGAGACATCTTTGTTAGAAGGGTTCATAATAACCAATTTAAAAGATATTTTTGTTAGAAGGTTTCATAATAACCATTCTAAAACAATACATGTGTCTGGCTAGGATGATTTACAAAATCAAAAACACATTGCATCATAATTCAAAGGCACTACACACAATAATATCTCACCTGCAGTGATAATTTGGACAAAGATTTAATGCAGTCATTATCCCTTGGCTGGTAAAGCTGGACTGGTCACTCAACACATTTGATGTAGGCTTGTTCAAAATGTACTGTACACGATCCATGATGGGATCAACTTGCCAGTGATTTGTCTTACTGGCAAGCTTGTCTTCACTGACCACTTTTTCCCACTCCAGCTTGGAAATACCTTGAGGATGACGAGACCTTTGCCAAATATCTTTCTCAGTAATGCCTTGTTTTTCTCGCACTGAATTGTCTTTCTTTCCAATCTCTGATGTTGAGAAGAAATGTTTGTCGTCTATGGGCTTGTTTAATGCAGAAGGTGGAATTTCCTGCAGTGGTTGTGGATCTTTCCACTGACAAGGGAGCTGTTCATATCAATATGCCAAGCAACACCACGACTGAATCCTTTAAAAATAATAATTGGAAGAGCACATGAAATAAAAAATGTAGCAATGATGGCTGAAAGCATAGTAATTCTCATTTAAGTTAATTAAAAATATTTTTGGGTGAAAAAGTTATGGGCCTAAATAAAATATTTTTAAAAAAAGCAATTGACATTGTGCAATCCTCTATATACATTAAAAAGAGGCTTCAGGAGAAGAAAAAAGTTCTTTATTTGATAAGAAAGCCATAGATATTTGAGAGAAGAACAATGAGAGAGAATGAGAGAGATAGAGAGAGAAAGAGAGAGAGAGAGAGAGAGAGAGAGAGAGAGAGAGAGAGAGAGAGAGAGAGAGAGAGAGAGAGAGAGAGAGACAGACAGACAGAGAGAGACAAAGAGAGAGAGAGAGAGAGAGACACAGACACACAGACAGACAGACAAGGAGAAGGAATGAGAGTTTTTATTTGATTTGATTTACCCATATCCACAACTAAGGTGATCTCAGGGTTTTGGTAGGATTTTAATTTTGCTCCGACTGCCCCGTAAACAGACAAGGGATCTTTAGTGTGCACAGATGGTTGTGATCTGCACATGGGACCTCCTTTTATTGTCCGTCTCAGATTGGACTAGGTGTCGATCCACCTACCTAGATCAGGGGAGTAGATTTTGCTCCAAAAACCCAAGAAAATTTTCAACCGTTGGCGGGGCTCGAACCCACTACCTTTCGTTGAGAGGCCGATACCTTGCCTCTGGACCAGCGAGTTGCCAGGGACGAGAGAGAGAAAGGAAGGGAGAAGGAATGAGGAGAGGAAGGAAAGAGAGTGAAAGGAAGGGGGGGGGGGGGCAGCAAACGGCAGTTATGAAAATGAAAGACAGAGAAAAAGAATTCTCATACTAAAATAGGTAAAAATTGTAAATGTTTAGAAAATACCTTTTTGCTCACTGAAGGATCAGAACACTGACGTTTTCCTTTGCCAGGCAGAAACAAAGTGTCCTTGGCCCATCTGGAGGGAGATGAAGAGTGAGTCCTCAAGGGAGAGTGGTGACCTGAGAGTGTAACTTTTCTCTGTCTTCCTTGCCTATGTCCTGTGCCATTAAGAGGAGACTGGCTCCTAGGTCTTCTCTCTCTCTCTTATAATGAACAGGTGCTGATATCACATACTTGGCATCTTTATCCATTCTCCCTTGCTCTCGACTTACTGACAATTTTGAATGGCGAGATAAGTGACATTCAGATTTTGAATCTCTACCACCTTGCTCATCCTCCCACATGCCCTTTTGTCGGCTCCCTTTTTGTCAGTGCTGTTTGAGGAGATGTCTGCAACTCGATCTGAAAACTTCAGTTTGGGAACATGCCGGTTTTCAGACATATAAGCTGGTGATCTCGAATATGGAGAATAGAACCTGTGAGGTCTTTGTGAGCTGAACGATCCATCATTTTCTGAAGACATTTCAGACAGGTTCTCGGAAATGATAGATTTGTCTTGTCTTGTTCGAGCCAGAGCAACTGTGTATGCTTCCTCTGCAGTAAGGTAACCTTCTTTTACAAGTTTCAATAATTTGATTTCAGAATGACGAGGCAAATCTTTTAAAGAATGAGTTTTGGGCTTATTTTCTTTATTGTTGTTATTGTTTTTCACCTGTATTTTGTTTCCTTGATCTAAGGCACTTTCCAAATCCTTATATTTCCTTTCTTTTCTCATCTTCCACATACGCATCTCCCCACTACTGTCTTTAGCAGTTGTGCTATCGTCAGAAAGAAATCTAGCTTCGATTCTGATAGCTTTACGTTCTCTTGCGAGTTATCAGATATGGTGTGTGATGATGATGACAGTTCTTCTAACTGCCGCTCCAACATTTGATTTGTTATTTCTCCTTTGTGTTTTGCTTTAAGCAGTTGTTCAAGCTTTTTCAACTTCTCAATCTTAATCATTTCCTTCATCACGTTCTTGTCCACTTGTGTCCTCTGTCTGGAAATTTTCTCCCTCAGCTTCAACATGTTGGGGTCTATCACATTTGTCACATTTGGCTGACCTGAAGCTTTTGTCTTGGACTTGGGCCTCGATGAGGATTTACCTGGGCTTTGCTCAAAGCTTCTGTCTTCAGGAATAGAATATAGACTTTCTGTACATTTATTAGTTTGCTTTTTCTCATCTCCAGTTATATCTGCAACTTTAGTAGACACCCCATTCCTGCCTTTCTTTTTCTTTGAAGATCTACGTTTAAAACGTTCTTCTTCTTTAGTGGCAAGTAGTTCCTGATACCTTTCATTAAAATCATCTTCACTGGAACTAGATTTATGGGCTTGAACTTGCTCTTTCATTCTCTTCTCTTTCTCTCTTTCCACCCGTTCTTGCCTTTCAATGCGATACTCTTCTCTCTCTTTCAGGTACTGGGAAACAAAGTGGGTGGAGGGACTTTTCAAAAGGTCAGCTACCGCTTCCATCCTGGCTGTGTTGATTGAACTGTCATCAGACTCATTGTAAGCTTTGAATTGTTCCCACATGGCATTGATATCAGGATTGATGCTTGGCTCCCTTTCATGAGATAAGGCATCTTTCAAGAGCTGGGCCCTTCTACTGATTGGCTGTCTGTCTATCTCTGTATCAGCTTCACTTTCTGAACTCATGCCTTCTAGAGTCAGCTCCACGTTTCTGGAAAAACAAAACTATTGTTTTAAAAGAAAAAAACAAGAAAGAAAAACAAGCCTAAATAAAAAAAAAGATGTAAAACCTTCTATTTGCTTGTCAATTTCACTCAAACTCATCTGTTCTATTTCCCATGCTTCAAATCAATGAAATAAAAACTCATCAATTTCATTGAAACTGTGCTTACTATACTTACTTGCTTCAAAACAAAACTTGTCCGCTCATTTCATTAAAAAGTGTCTATCAACCACTTGCGAAATCACATGTAAAAGCTTCAGAGAGATCGCAGCTAAGAACCTTTTTGTTTCATGAAGCCCATCATTTTAGCAAATATGTTGAGTTTGAAGTTCATTTTCCCTGAGACTGGATCCGGTTGGATACTCATTGGATTCAAAGTAATCCCATGAAGACTATGTCTGACTTATATATGGCACACATCTCATGTAAACTCTTTCCCCCTAAAAAAAAATAAAATACAAAAAGCAAACAACACTCCACCTAAAAAAAACAACACAGAAATGGCAAAGCAAACCCCCCCCCCCCAAGTTAAAAACAAGCAATAACCATGAAAACTAAAAACTAAAACAGCTACAAAGACAACTACAAAAGTACTTTTTTATAACCAATCAAATAATTCAAAATGTCCTCACCGTTTTGTAAATGAATTAGGAGATGCCTGCCTATATGCAGATCTTTCATCCTCACTTTCCTTTTTCTCTGATGTCTGTTGCCTGTTAAGAAACAACAAAGTATTGTTATTGATAAACGTACAAAAATACTGTGAACAAAAACATTTTAACAACATCCTACGTTAAAGTTTCCAAACAGCTAAGAGGGGACAAAATGAAAAAATTCAAATGGGGACATGAGTATTGTTCTTAAAGGCAAAAAAACCCAATATCATACATTTTGAAGCAACTTGTAAGGTAAATAAATAGATAAAAACTGTATCAGGAAAGACAACTTAATGTTTACATTAGTAGAAAGAAAACTGACAATACAGTTAGCTACACAAGATAAATAAAAAAATACAGAGAGATACTGCCCATAAAATGCTCAAACTCTGAACAGGCAGGAACATCTACAAGAATGAGGCATCTAAGGAATAGTTAGATTTTTTTCTAAAACATGGAAACGAACCATGAGTCTTTTTGTAAGCCTGACAGTAGCATTTAAAAGAGACATGCAAATTAATGATTTACAATATAAAGTCTATTTCAAAATAATCATCCCCAAATCCAACTAGAAATTAAAACATTGTCTTGTCATGACTGGAAAGACAGATAATGCAACAGGAGCTATATGGAAAGGCCTGCTGCCCTGGGCTGCAACCCATTATTAAATTGATACCGTTGATACAGCACGCAGGGTGTGTGTACTGTAATTGAATTCAACAATGTAGGCCTATATGTAGTAAAACCCCTGTTAGTGTTATTATCATTTGTAAACCGGAGTAAACCCCCCCCCCCCATACCACAGAAAAAAATACCTCGTCTACAATTCAGAAATAAGACACAAATGGGGTGTTAAAGTGTTTATCCTTTTGAGATAAATGAAATGGGAGTGTTGAAAATGTTGATAAATTGCATTAGAAAAAAATAACAGACCTGGATTTTACAAATTGAGACACCACAGAAAACCAGTGTACAAATATAGAGCCCCCTCTATATTCTATATTTGTAAACTGGTGTATAAATATATTTGAAAAAACCCTGTATTCTATATCTCTAAACCGGTGTATAAATGTAGTTGCCCTTAAAGAAATGGGTATCATTTGGTATTTTGGACATATCCCTTATAAGCAAATAGAAAAAAGAATAAATGATAAAATTAAATGCAAACAAACCTTCTTGTGGAGCTTATTTGGTAAGCCCTTGGCCTCACATCACAGGAAGGCAAAGGTCTTTCAAATGACAGAGGAGAAGATCTTTCGTGAGCAGATGATACTTGGCTGACAAGACGTTCATTTGTAGGGCTTCTGGTATATTCTCTTGGAGAGAAAGACCTATCCCTTGCCAGAAATGTTGGTGGATCATTCAAACTGAAAGGTCTGTGATTTAAAGTAAAAGGGGATGAAGAGAAGTTGCTAGTGAATTGTGATGGATATTCTGATGGAGGTTGTGCCAAGGATCTTTCAATCGTTCTTCCCAAAAGAGGTGAGCGGCTGCCAATCGAGTTTAACAACTCAGGAGAAAGAGCTCTTCTGAATGCTGGTGACAGCCGTATATCTCGATGGGAAGAGTTCAAGTTCTCATCAGATGCAGAACGAACCAAATTATGTCTATGTGGATGTTGTTGATAACGACTTTCTTCACGTGTCCTGAAACCAAAACTCTCATCTTCAAAATGAGATCTCAATCTAGCATTATTTTCTTCAGGTAGATCAATTCTGTGTCGTTCTCCCTCATGAGTTTGATGAGAATCTGTGTACGCCAATTTAATCCTTAAAGACATGGGTTCCTTTCCTCCTTCCTCTTGAAAGTTTAGGCCCTTTATAAAAGCATTTGTTGGAAGAGAAAAGTTCTCTTTGACATCAGTATGATCTTGTTTTTCTCTAACAACATTAACGAAATCTCTTTCATCAAACCTAGGTCTTTGAGACGGGATATTACGTTCAAATGGTACTCCCTCCTCAGCCCTTTTTCTAGTTGTTTCTGACAAATCTGGACTCTTCTCGTCAACCCTATTGGCCCATCTGGCATTTCGTCTTGCTGCGGAAACACTGTGAGATGCTGAAATTGGTTCCCCATAACTGAGAGACTCTGAATTTATTCTTTGGTCCTGCCTTTCCTCCTTTCTCTCTGTAGGGGAATTGCTTGAATGCTCATCTTTTTTTGTCCATATGCTAGTGTTATAGCGCTCTGTTGTCACTGATCGTCCAGGTCTTACGTTAGTAGCATCTGCGTGAGATGAAACTTCATGCAGTTTAACTCTTGATGACGACTCATTTGCCTGTGTCTTATGACTTGACTTGTAACCTTCCTCAGCCTAGAAAGTATAAAAAATGTTTAAAAATAAATAATATATATACACATATACTAAAAAGAAAAACAATGATTGGCTTCAAATGTGATCAGAGAATTACATAAGTATCAATAAAATTCACACAATATTCACATTGAGTTCAGTTTAAAAAGTCTTGTTTGTCCAACAAGTTTATCATACTCGTACAAAAATTACATGAATGAATATTTTCAACTCATGACTTTTCTTAAGAATACCCTCCCCCCCCCCCCCCCCCACACACACACAATGTTAAACAGCTTCTGAAGCTAGGCACATTACTGACTTTATGAGATTTTTCCTCTGTAGGACTTGGCTCTGAGCCCTCCTGAACGGTTGACAGATTTTTCCAGTACCATAAATGCCAGCAACATTAGGTGCATCTTTACGAGATCCATAGGCACTTATAGGGAGATGTGGTCCAGCAGCATCATCAGAGCCTAGGTAAAGAAAAAGAAAATAATCAAGTAGCATGGAGTATTATGTATCAGTTCTTCACCAAGTACAGTCTTTAATCAGTATTCCAGAGTACTGGTATACATTTCTTTTTGTGTACACCTTTTCTCTTCATGCGACACTTTTCATTTTAACAACTACATTACTTTTCTTCACGTCACAACATAGTAATACTCTTCCACGTGATCGCTGACCGTCTTCCTGTGCAAACAAGCTTTCTTTGTGCCCTTCTTTTGATTCATTCTTATTCCTTACCCTAAACTGGGTTGTTTTGCTTTTTTGCCTGTTCTATCACTGATATCTATTCAATTTCTACAGATTTTTCTTTCAATCCTTTTCTTGTCTTTCATTGTCTTTTTCTCTTATTCTATTCACTTCTCCTCTCTGTAACATATCTCCCTCTTCTTTTTCGATCACCACCTTTATCTATTCTTGTCTTTTCTTTCGCCGTTAACTCTTTTTTCTCTCTTTTTCCTATTAAATTCCCTTCTATTTATGACCATTCTTTCTTCTCAGATTTCATCTTCTTCTTCTTTTTGTTTTTAATGTTTTTCAGATCTTAAGAATTCTCCATCTTTCGGTTAAATCTAATCAGCAGTCGCCATAGTAGATCAAACATTTTGATATCATCCTATCCATTGCTTCCTCTTTTGACCCACCAATAACATTCATATCCTCTGTAACAATAGATTTTGAAGCAATTGAGTAAAAACATCCTTATTGATCCTTGTAGACATGGAAGTCTAAAAATAATATGCCACTTCTCATGTTATAACGGGCCACACTAATACTAATAATAAAATGGACATTTATAAAGAGCACATATCTCGTCTGAGAGAACAAACTCTAGGCTTTGTACAGTGAATTTCCTAGTTAAGTCATAAATAATTGAAGGGGGCATTTCAATAGTTTGCCTACATCACAATTATGTCATTTAGAGGAAAATACCAAAAACTATGGACTTTGGCACTGTTGGCTTTGGAAATTCAAGTTTCGTGATGTATTTTCATCATATCATTTTCACACTTTTCAGGAAGCATGATTTCCTTTTATCCCTACAATCATCTCTCTGTCTCATTTTCCCTGAAAGTGGACATAGGTACACTATCACAATGACCCCTTCAATTATTACACACAGTTTACACAATACACACACCAAGAAATGAAGAAATTTGCTTCTTTTACTGTTTTGCTTTAGTTTGTTAGGTACTGTTGAAACTCACTAGTTCACAGGTAGTGATTGACCCTTCTATACAATAAAATAAGCGACAACTTAAGCACAGCTATCGAGCCTTTAAAGCATTGATAACTTGATTTTTTTTAGAAATATGATACTCACCTACATGTGTACTCTCCATGGTTGTAACACTATCTGCTACAGAAGCTGTGTCGCTCTCTGTATAATAGACTTCCTTTGAGCCGGGAGGTCTGCCCAAGAGTGAAATAAGATATATGCAATGCATGCAGAATATAATTTTATGATTTTAAATTGGAGTAGCACACTGGAGAACATCTTACAAATATTTCTTTGTATACTCAGTATGAAGCTTTTAAAAACATTCATTATTGTAAGATATTCTACGTTATTGATTTTTCTCTCCTTTTCTTGTAACAAACGCTTACATCTGAAAATAGTGTCCCCTCATATTTCTATTTATGCAGTGGTGAAAGTATAAAAAAAAAGAAAAGAAAACAGAAACAAGCCCCAAAAGCATAGAAACAAAGGCTCAAATTTTAAACATTCTGTTTCAAATTGATATTGTTCTTTCACTTCTTGGCCCTCAAGACAAATGAGTCCTATTTATGTTTTAATGTTACCTATTTTAAAAGATAAAATGGAAAAATGGTAGGGATTAAAATCAATCTTCTTTACCATAAGAGAATGGTTGGTTTGTTCTCAGTAAGGAGGTTAAAGCTCCCTAACAAATAAAAAGCCTCCCCTAAAAAAAAATCCAACCCAACAAAACAACCAACAACTATGAAACAAGAACAAGAAAGCACACCCCCCCCCCCCCAAACCAGATATCCCTGGAACAATTTAAAGATGTCCTGGCAGTTGGTGAAGAAAATAATATTTTATCTCTTACTTTGGTACAGTCTTCATCCAATACATTTTCTGACCTAACATCCACCTGCGGTTACATTGATGCTCAATTTCAAGAGAAACTATTTGTTTTGATGATTTGACCATTTATATAGTTACAATTATAATGCACAAGTTGAGTACTTGGATAACAGAGTGAAACAATCTAAAAGGAAATAACTTTACAATCCACAGACAGAGTTTTCAATTTCTTTTCCTGTTTACAAAAGTGAAAGATAAATTACAATACCTGTATGGCCTGTACTTTTCTTTTGGTCTGGAACTTAACCCAGGGTCAGAACTATTCGGAGATTGATGCCTTTCTTCGTCTAAAAAAAACAACATTAAAAACAAAAATTAATTTCAGATCATGCTAGCTCAAAGTTAAATCTTTTTTCTTCTTTTCCATTTCACATTAGTGGAAGATTTCAAGGCAATTAAAAACATGAATGCTTCAAGATATCTTCACCAGCAGGAAAAAGATTACTTAAAAAGAAACATATATCATATGTGCAGAATTCAATTTTTTTTTATAAAGTGTTAAATTGGATTAATTTCTGGGGATTCAGTAGTCCAGAGGCAAGGGGTCAGCCTCTCAACCAAAAGGTAGTGGGTTTAAGCCCTGTCAAAAGTCGAAAAATGTTCTCATATTTTTTCGAGCATTATCTATCCCCTCCCACCCCTAGATGGATCGGCATCAAGTCCCATCAGAGACGGACAATAAAAAAGAGGTCAAGTGTGTAGACTACAACACTCTGTGCACGTTAAAGATCCCTTGGCTATTTACTGGGCAGTCAGAGGAAAATTAAAAATCCTACCAAAAACTTTGAGATCAACTTAGTTGTGAATGTGAGTAAATCAAATCAAATCAGATTAATTTCCATTGAAATCACAAAGTCTTAAAACTTTGTTTCAAGCTATATCTCAAGAGATGACTTTGTTTCTGCCAAAGTTTCAAGGCTTTTTTAAGACACAATGAAAACTGTTATGAACAGTTGGGACAAAACCTTAATCGTCCCAATTTGTTACCTGGTAATTCTTGAGGAGAAGTATCAGATTGATCCTTCAATGGCTGTGCAAAGCTGTAGAAAAAGATAATACAATCAAGCTTATGTAATACTATCTGGCTTTATTGAGTCATATCAATCATACAAACATTCATCTTTTTTAACTTTCTGCCAAAGAAACTAGTACCTCGTTGTGAGAAACCAGTACAATAAATCACATCTTTTATTCCATAAGTAAGAGACAACCATTCCTTACGCATAGCTGCCAACCTTTTCAAATCGAAAAACTGATTCTGACACACGCCAACTAATTCTCACTTACTCGGCAACCCGTAACATTCCAGAAAACATTGATGATATAGTTTCTCCCCTTTAAGATAAATTTACAAAAAGTCTGCTGATTGCTTGACTTTCTGACGAAGATGCGGTGGTAATTTTGTAAACTCAAAAAGGTGTCTCAGACTTTCCCTCCGATCTCGTGCAGTCCTTGCCGATGACTTCAGTAGCTGTGGTTTCTTAGAACAAAATTTACAGTCAGCCCTCATATACGTAATTTTCAAAGTAAATAGAGTACAGACACACAGACTAAAAGCCAAAAACACATACTAGACGTTTTTCACGTACTGGTTGGCAGCTAAGTTTACGTATCAAGATCTGGCTTTAAATACAGAAATGACACAATTTTTTCATAATTCAAAACAATTTGGCATTATTGATAATAAAAAACGAGCTTAAACATTACATTTACAGCATCTACGTAAATACAGGGTGACCAGAAAAATAAATACTCTAAATTTAAAAAAAATAATTCAATTAAATATCCAGCGATTGTAGCAAAATTCTGAAAATATAAAATTCAACCATGCGTTCAACATTTAAATAAATTTTAAACAAGTTGAACAAGGCATTCTAGAATGGTGATATTTTGAAAAAAAATTACAAATCGGCTTTCACAGAAAATAAAGGATGTAATATTAACTCAATTATGACATTATATGGAATAAAATTATCAAACAAACGACTGCATTTATACTCAATTTAAGTGATATCTACAAACTACAAAAATATATAATTGCATTTTACATCTCATTAAGATCAAATTTACATCAAATAATTGATCAACTTCAACTGTATGCTCCACATGAGTCGCCCTCAGCTGCACACGCTTCAGAAAACTTTGTACAATTCATGTACACATTAGCTTCCTCATCTGGCGACATTGGAGTGCAATTAGCTGTTTGGTCTCTCAGGTAACCGCACCAAAGAAATCAAATGGGTGCATCTCTTCAGGCCTATCCATTTTATTACTTTGCTCACAGCCTTAGTGGTTGAAACTGACCGCAGATGGACACCTACAGTGAATGCTTTGTCTTATTCAGTCTAGCGTATTTTACTCACTACATCTAGATATACTTTTGAAATCAACAGTTTTACTTGTCAAATTTGAAAAAGGATTTGAAAAAGAATTTGATAAAATTTTTGTTTTTGTTGTCTGGGTCGGTCAAATCTCAATGTTGACATTTAATCTGATCAAGCATTTACATGTACATGTACTTCCTTTAGAGGAAAGGATAAATTTGCGCATAGTGTGTTTTCTTAAGAAATCGGACAAATCCCAACTTGAAATTTGCACACCTATTGTCTGCACGGCTTCTTTATACTGTAAAGTTTCAAGGAAATCGATTTATAAACACTGTTGTTATCAAGGAAAACAAGACTCCATTTTTCCTGGTCACCCTGTAAGAAAATGAACAATTTTCGAAGCACACATACACAGGTTCAGAACTCACTCAGCAAAACTTGATAAATGATAATGCCCCCCCCCCAACAAAGGTTCCTCCTCACTTCCCCCGAAGAAACAAAACAATAAGGCACCCCCCTCCCCGATCATGGGGGAAAAAAAGTAAGTAAAATCATCAGAAACATTGCACAACACTATAATAGAGCTGGAAAATGACAACTTACCTGGTCTCTTTCTTTCCAGTCGCATCAGCAGCCTTCTCCTCCTTTGCTTCAGTATTTGATAGGCTTGATTTTCCTCCATCATCTTTGTCAGATTTGTCCATAAAAGTGGATAGCATTGAATGCTTTGTGGGTAGTTCATTTCAAGGCTATGATTAAAGGTTCGTTCAGAAACTTTTGCCATTTGTGAAGACAAGAACCTTTTAGCATCATCAAATGCAGAGAACCCCTTGAGGATGGAGGAATACTGAAAGAAGACTTTTCTAAAACTCGACTGGAATCAACAGAACTTAAACCTGAGAGGTCAAGTTTCTTACGTACATCATCTGGAAGGCCAAAGCTTCTATGTGAATCCTCCATTACACTAGAATTAGAAGAAAAGTTAAAATCTCTATGATGCTTCTTTAGAGCCAGCTTTGTTTTCATTTCCTTTTCTTCAGCACTGATTTCAGACAAGATGCCATTGGCCTGTGATTCAGGATCTTGATTGGTCAAAATGCGGAAAACTTTCTCAGCGAGGCCCTGATTATTTAGCTGTTGATACCTTGATTCTAACTGATGTCTTTGATCTCGAAATGTTGACAGCATTTCATCAACATCATGAGACGTATGCAAATCCTTCAAATTCGATTGAAAATTTTCCTGCCTTTCAGAAAGAGTCATGTGGTCATCTGATTTCTGACTACTATCAGATGATCTTGTCTCGTCTCCATCTGAATTAAGACTCATCTTTTTCATTCCAGACGTGCGTGGATAAGACCTGTTTGTCTGTATTCTACTTGCAAGAGGTCCTAATACCTCTGTAAAATCCCATATAGGACTGTGCCCGTTTCTTTCAGGGGTTGAAGATCTACTGGGAATGTCTCCTTCTTTGTCAGATGATAGAGGACTATTGTCAGTATGTTTTTTCCAGTCTTTAAGACATTCTGCTGGGCTGTTAGAGCTAAGGCTCTCTAAATTATCTTGTATCTCTTGAAGATCCTTTTGTAACATATTGTAATCAATCGCAGCTTTGTTGTGATTCATCTTTTCAGCACCACTGCTCAAGTGAGCGGTTTCTGACAAAATATGTTGAACTTTTTTACCTAAATGATCATCAGAATCATAGTCTGATAAGCCACCACAGTTGACTTTCTCACTCCGGCTTCTTCCCACTTTGGTAAAATGGGGATGATTTTTGAAGACCTGTCAAACAAAATGTCCTCTGGAATACCCATGAGTTTGGCTCTTTCAAACACTGACATATGTTGGGGTTGACCGTAATCTCGAGATGTTTTTTCTGTATTCGTTTTCTGAATTCATTTTAACACCCGAGGTTGCTGAGGAGTATCCAGTAGAACTAGTGGAAGCAATCATCTTCTTTTCTTCATCACTAGAAGCAGACTCTTTACCATTCATGTCATCTTTCCAACTTTTCTTTGTACCTACTTCATTGGGTAATTTTACGCCAAGCTCTTGGCCTCTTGTAGTTTCACTGAAATTGTATGAAAATGGTTTACCTTGTCTTGGGTACTCTTTTTGGGGCTGATTGCCCAATCTGCCTTCTGAATGATATGACTTTGATGAGCTGAAACATCAGGCATCAATTCTGCACGCAGACTGGAGTCTCGCTCAGAAACTTCCCTAATATTAGTAAGATTACTTTGAGAATTAATAGACATGATCTTGTCATCTGAGCTTGGGGTAACGGCATAGAGATCTGTGCTATGTAAAACAGGTTGAAAAGGAGTCACAGCAGCAGATTTCAATTCCTTCACCAGAGACTGTGCTGACTGAAGATGAGGTGATTGGTTATTGTCGGACTCCGTTCCATAGGGATTCCAGTCAGTATCAGATAGCCCTGCAGCTGTTTCTGGGTACCTGGCATATGAATGACATACCACTTATCAGCTTGAAGTCGGAGTCAGAAGAAATACGCGATTCATCACTATCACCATACTGATTCTGGGTACCAGAGGTTTGCAAACCTGCTAAAAAGTCTTTGGAAACTTCAGCAATAGCACTATTGATAACCTCTTCACAGCCACTGTCTTCTAAATCTTTGGAAATATGGTTTACTGAAACTCCTTGAACACTGGCTACTAAGGGAACAAAGGAGGGGGTGGGGAGGAGAAAAAAAAACGAACATAAACATGCATACTAAATGTAAATTTAGAAATCAAGCAAAATCAAGTGACATAAAATAGTCCTCATATAATTGCAGAAAACAAGAAAAAAGGCAGAAAACAAGAAAAAGGAAAAAAAACTATCAATGACAAAACCAATTTAGTTCAATATCATAACTATTGAGTAACATTAAGCCGAATTAAGACCCAAAATAATCAATCAACTTCTTCAAAAATAAGAATAACTATCAATAAACAAGCTCATACTTTTTTTTCTAGATTAAAGCTCCAATATTTTTTCTTCAAAGATGTAAAAATAAAGATATAGGCCATATCCTTGCACAAATGCAGGCTCACCGACTGTACATTATTTATCCCGAGCAGGTCACTTTATTGAAAGTCGTTCTCAACTCCTGAGGAGCATACAATACAGCACCTGTTAGGCACTTCATACTAACAATCTGATAAGTTCTTTTTCTACCTATAGCTAGGTACTCATTCACATCTGAGTCGAAGCGAGGAAATCAGAGTGAAGTATCTTTCCTGCGAGCACAATGTTGTGAAGAAACACCTGGGCAAGCCTGGGGTTTTGAACCAGTGTGGTTGTCATTACAAACTCACAAAACTATGGTTTCACTACAACGCCTGCTATGTTATGGCTTGATCAAATCCCAATCTCACACAGGGCAGGAGGAGAAAAATACACAACTTTTTGTAACATACTATACAAATTAAAGTACAAGGCTGTATTAGTTAAATAACGGATGACCATGTATACCATCTTACACTCAAAATAACACTACGGTCTCACAACAAATTGAAACATACATATCAATGAAAAGATATATGCACAATCTTTCTGATAGTGTGTTAGAGTCTATAACTGCATGTTATTTTGAGAAATGGTATAACAAACACACATTTTCTTGCTAATCAATCAGGTTTTCACAAACAAATTTGTTACTCTTCTCTCTAACATGGCTTACCCACATTGATGACTAAATATAACCATATGATTTGTGGATTCAGATCAAGCTGATAAACAATTTTTTCGGGCAATACCAAGTGTGTTTTTGGTACTCACGGTTGAAAAGGAGTGCTTTAAAGTCTGTTGAGGGCAATAAAGACCAGAATTTCCTAATTCAATGAAGGACTCACATATATCAATATAATGGACTCACCTATAACAGCCCCGGCTGCAATGGGCTTCTTAGAATGTGACTTTTAAAACCTCTGATTTCTCTTTTATGAAAACAATAAGACTACAGCTTGTTTGGAACAGGGCTCTCGACACTTAACACAACTACAGCGAGATTTTGACCCAGTGTCTCTGGCATCACAATGGCTTCTAAGAATAGTATGCTTTTTCACTTGAGATGTAAGCTAGAATAATCAATGAACTTGAGAAGATAAGTAAGACATCTGACCCATACTTAAAGAATTAAATCTATACATCTCCTCCACCCACAAATCAATAAAATAAAATAAAAAACTATAGAAAACAAAACTGAAACCCAAAGACAACCACAAAACCTGAAAAATCTATTTTACACGATATGTTTCATTGGGGATATAACAACAAATATCTTCATGGGCTGTATCCTTGTACATGTTTACAATGACACTCGTTTAGGATTTTTTCCTGGTCCTTGTAATTGAACATCATTGTAGAATGGTTATTCAATATTTTTTCCTCAATCAACAAGATTATGATGAACACCCATTAAAGTAAGCATGAATGCCAGATTGGGAGGCATCACACTGTTCAAACCCATAAAATAGCTCTCTATCTGTCATTAGTATCACTGCACCAACTGAATGTTTAATTCATAGATAGATCTAATTTTCCCAGGCGTCAATTCAACCAAAGATTACATCTTAAATCCCTCATTATTGGTACAACGATTGTCTTTTATTTCCTCTGTTATGGTTAATTCTGCATAATTATAAAAAAATTTCAATATTTAAAGAGTCAAGTTTGAGTTAGGTCTTTATTGTAGATAACATTTTGAAATATATATCTCTCTCTTGAGTTTTATACAAAACAGAATTATTTGAATAAAAGTAATGGAACAAACATAAAATTATGTGAGTTTTGACACATACTATATGCTGATAATTTACAAGTACATTTATATTTACCATCAGATTCCTCTGATCGACAAGGCTCATCTAACAGAGCATCAAAATTGTTTTGAAGAGAGGATGCTGTTCTCAATGTAACACCACGATTGAGTCCCTCCATGTCAAACTGAAAAGGAATACACTATGTCATGAATATCTTCCTCACACTTTGTTACTTCTTATAATATTGTTGAATATAATAATATTAAGTATAGTAATAGTTTTTTAAAAATCAAACAAAACAAAATGTAATTTTTAATGCATGAGCATCTACAAGACGGTGAAATGAAGCATTTTCTGTTCTCTCTTTTGCCTCTATAGATTAATGCAGCACAAAATGTACCAAGCCAAATGTAAAGTAAAGTAAAGTATCTTATTTCCAAAAAAAGTTCCTATGTTGTTGTTATCAATCCAGCAGCGCTAGGACATGTGTCCCTCAACACACTGCCATGTAATGGTATTTACAAGTATTTTCAATCTATTGCAGAGTTCACATAGGGTGTTCCAGGTATCAGATTTTTTGTAACATTCAAAAAGGTTGTGGGTCATAGTTTCATGGGGATGCTCACACAGGTGCATGTTCAGTTTTTATTCTGTTTAGATGCATATTAAGCTGTACGTGGCGTGTTCGGACTCTGAAAGACGGTGACTTGATCTTTCTGTTTAAGTTGGCTAAAGTTGTCTCATCTTTGTGGATAGGACATATTATGCCAGTAAGCTCTTCAGTCTTTCCTAAAGCCCATCTCATCTGTTCATCAGTCCTTTTGACTGTCATCTTTGATAAGTTGTTTTGCCATATGCCATATGCATTGTAATCTTAGTGTTTGGTGATTCTTGTCTAGATCTCTTTTTGGCAAAGTGTCTGCTTTATCATTTTCTGGTGTGTGCTTACATGTCCAAGGATCTATTACATTACTGTCATTACTAGCTTGATGCCACAGATTTAAATAAATTAGGAAGTTTATATACAAACTGTAATATATATATATCTGGAATTCTGTTTTACTCTCTTGAGATATATAAATCAAATTTGTCAGCAATTTTCATTAGCAACAATAAATACATCAATTTCTATTACCTTTTCATTAAAAAGATCAATACGTTGATTAGATTTGTCCATTTCGTCAATCAGATGTTGCATTCTGCAGGAGTTGTTATTATCTTCATTAAATGCCATCTTGAGGAGGACTTCAAAAGGCTACTGTGCCCTGTAAAAGTGGTAATATGATGGTCAGAGGGACGAATGTAAAATAAGAAAAGGGAAAGCCTTGAAAGCCCAACATAACCAAACAGAAATCTCAGGGAAAACAACATGCTTTTGCACCAGTTTTAAAAGATGAAGGAAAACACATGTATTAAATAGAGTGTAAAAATATGTAAGGGCAACTTGTTATTTTCCAAGTTGTCAATAAATGTCCAGTATGTTGCCTATCTCCATCACACATATGATAGGTTTCAGAAAAATTGGGATCAATTGATACATTTAATAAAGCATGCCCAAAACTCCTAATGATTTTCCCAAATCATTTTAATTGATGAATCTTTCTTTATCAGTTCCCATTTGGTCCATGTATTGGTTTGACATCGCAGTGATCTTTCTCCAAAAACATAATCCTTTGTGAAAATTTCTCTGCTTTTCAATTTTGTGTTTTTGTGAATACTTTCTTTGGGTCTGCCTTTTAGACCTTGGGTAGCATTGTATAATCCAGGCCCAAAAGATCAAGTTATCCAAAAATGATTAAAAACAAAGGAATAAGTCAGACAAACTTTGGAAATATGTCAACAAGTATGGAAGTTAAAGCGAGGGACTCGTTTCAATTCCAGACCTAGAAACTTAGGGATATTATTACTAAAGCATTAATTTATCCAGGATATGAAATGAGACTGAGAAAAAAAAGTTTGAAGAATATCAAAGAAAATTTAGACCAGGAAGAAGTGTACAGGACCACATATTTACAAGCATATTTCAACCCGGGTGATACCAATCGATTATTAGATCGGGTTAGTATAAGATACTGAGAATGCGCAGGTAGGCATGAATGGTACTATAGATGACCGCCTAAATGCCTGGTGCTTGGGAAGCAAAGAAAACGGGCATTTAGGCAAAACGAAAATAGGGTCAACAATTTGATAGGAGGGTCCTGAACATGTTTTTTTTATCATTTGATATAGACAAATTTAACCACTACCATTGTACGCTACCATCTTGGATTTTCACTGCAAATATAAATACAACTTCATTTCAAATGGGCTTTTTCAGTTATGAACAAATATGGGTATAACTTTGCACACACGTTATTCGGTCCAATATCTAGCTGCACACAGTAGCTTTTTTTGATAAATTAAACAGTTTTGATTTTATGAATTTTTGAAAATGCATTTATAGCAATCTTTTCAATTTTTGGCAAATCTAATCACAAAAGATTGTGTTTTGCAAAAATTGGAAGAGATATTGAAAATCGCTACTAAGCATGTGTTATAGATGTTATATATCAAATTTGGCGGCAATTGGACAATAAATAAACAAGTAGATTGCATATATCACTGTCAAAAAGTAACACTTTGAGAAAATCGCATTTTTAACAATTTTTTCCATTATTTTAATGTTTTTTTGCATATAAACCTATATAAGAATTATAATACTTTGAAACATCATACAATCTTGAGAGGCTATCAAATACTTCATGTCGGCCCTATTTCAACTGCTCCAGATCCCTTATACTCATGTCCGGATTGCATTTTTCTTATATTCGGGTGATCTTAGCTAATATTGACATAATACGAAGGAGCCACAGTGGAGTGAAGTCAAATGAAATATGACAATAAGTGACAACTCCACTAGTAAAGACAGAACAAACATGTGACGTTTGGTATAACCCCTTCGTCAGACAACAAACAAGAAATATCTAGAATCTAGATCTAAGTACTACCTCAAGCATCACACAATGTGATGTCAGAAGAAAAACAGAAAGGAGGAAGAAAGAAAGAAAAAGACAGTGATGATAAGAAACGTAGTAGAGGGGATGTGAAGAATGAGTGAGAATGGAGAGTTCAGATCTAGAATGAAATAAAAATATGAAAATAAATGTATGTAATAAAAGGTGAGAAGGACAGAAAAAAAGTGAAGAAAAAAAGGCAGGGAAGAAAGAACGGGAGAGAGAAAGGTGTGAGTATGGGAAACAAGAATGAAAAAAGAGGATAACTATAAGATTAGATCTATATCTCACTGGGTCTAGAAAGAAGAAATGATAGAGAATGAATGAATGGAAGTATCAATCAAGGCAAAAATTTTGAAGTCGAAATATATACAAATTACAAATGTATCGATGCAATAAGGGAACAGAGTAAACGACTTATATCTGAAATTTCAAAAAATGCCAGTTAGCACTAGCTGATGCTTTCTTAAGTATGCTCTCCTTAGTGAAAACCAACTTGTTTAAATACATTAGACAAAATTTCTGGCTTTCATGGTATAACCAGTTAGGCTGGTATCATTTCTAAAAAGATCTTATAAAATGAAAGAATCGATACTGAGCCTTTGTTATGGTATCTGCACTAAGGAGAACATACTTTTTAAAGACTTTACATTTCTTATCATCACTATCTTTTTCTTTCTTTATTTCTTCTTCCTTTCTGGTTTTCTTCTGACATCACATTGTGTGATGCCTGAGGTAGTACTTAGATCTAAATTCTAGATATTTCTCGTTTGTTGTCTGACGAAGGATTATACCCGAAACGTGATGTGTTTGTTCTGTCTTTATTAGTGGAGTTGTCACTTATCGTCATATTTCGCCTACTATTCACAATAATTCATCAAAGTAGGTTTTTCTGATAGAGTACTTTGTGGTAATCAAAATGAGTACCAACTTGTTATACTTTAGACAAAATTTCTGGCTTTCATGGTACAACCGGTTAGGCGGTACAATTTCTAAAAAATCTTATAAAATGAAAGAATCGATATTGAGCCTTTGTTATAGTATCAATGTCAAGGGAATGAACTGCTCCATACAGTAGTGCAATAAACGAGTTTTGTCTCATTTGTGGTAAAAATGCCTTCCTCCGGAGACCCTCCCCCCCTCCTCCTTAAGTTAGACAAATTTTTCATTGCAGATGTAATGACCGGAAATGAAAGAATGAGTAAAAATAACAATAAAAAGTTTTGTGGATCGCAGGCAAAACAATCTTTTTCCAATCAATTAAAAGACCCAAGAGTTTATTCGCTGACTAAAACCCAAAGCAGGTGCAGGCTATTTGAAATCTACATGCGAAATATGGAGGTTGTGGGTGCTGTGATTCCTGAGTTTAGAGCGGTCAAAATTTGAGATGTGTACAGTTTTATAGATATATAAAGCATGTTACACCCCAGGTGATGCCAAACAATTGTTAGATTGGGTTTGTATTCGATACTGACGTTACGCAAATCTGATATGTCATATTATCTGTTGTCACTGACATAGAACTGCTCATGTTCAAATAACCAGTCCATTGTCTTGTTCTCTCATCGCCTCAGTTTGGCCACAATGACAGAAACCTGTCTGATACAATATATGGCAGGTTTTACAAAAATGGGACCCAATGATAACTTAAACTCTTCAATTAATCTTTTTTAAAGTCTAATTGATCAATCTTCTTAACATTTGGTCCATGTATAGCTTTGACATCGCAGATATAAAAAACATAATATTGTGAAATTTGCTTTCAATTTGTGTGTTTTGTGAATATTTTTTGGGTACGAACGTCAGCAATTGAGACTAATGGCATTTCCCTCTTTTAATAAGTCCCTTTTCACCTTAAGGTAGGGAGTGAGGTCAACGACCTTTTATTCTCTTTCTTTAATTCCATGTGAAAGAGAATTGTTCAAAGAAAATTTGGCGAGTTCTAAATATTTTTTATCTTTTGCAGTGATCACGTGAGGCAGGTTTCAGATTTTCGTTATTATGTAACAACTGATGTTTACAAATGAACACACAGTAAGAGCTGAAAAAAACAGTTGAAAAATATGTAGAAGCGCCGTTTTATGATCTGAGTGAAAGAAAACGTATTCCTACGACCATATATTTAAAAGACACGAAAAAAAATCATAGGTAACTCTAAATGAGAGTGAGAATACCATGAGACTACTGTCAGTCTGCAAAACCTCATTCGGACAAAAAAATATTTTTTGATCTGAGATCTAATAACGGTAATATTGCGTCGAGCTATTGTCTAGTAGTTCATCTCGTGTAAGCCTATTGGGAAATCATGAAATTTTTGTTTTTAAATTGTCTAGTTGGCTTTGTGGAATATTTTGTCTTGATTTGACTTCTCATGGCCATGCGCTTACGGTCATGCAAAAAGTAGACGATGATCGGACATCAGAAAGGAGACTGTGATCAGGTTAGATTCGGAGACTGTTCAGGTTAGATTCGGTTGCATTAGCCAATCACAAAGTATTGCTTCAACTGAAAGCAACATCTCAAAAACAGTTTCTTTATTTCCCCCATCCCCTCCCCACAGAAACTGAGCCCCAACCTTTTTCTCAGTTATGTCCTTTGGATGTGCCGCCTACAGGAATCCTTTCTGGTTGAATAATAGAAAAATCTAGGTACCGGTATTCATCATCATTTGATGAGGAAATGGGAGAAAGTATCATATCAACCTCCTAACAATGTGACAGAATCAAGTTAATGAAGATAATATTGTCATATTCAAAAATAGGGAAGACTCCCATGCACGTGTATGGTCAGGCACACAGTGTGATTTTCGTTGGGATGATATAAGCGGCTGGAGGGACCTAACTTTGCCTCGGATGGGGAGGGCGGCAGGTTGGGGAGGAGGGGATTCAGGGCCAGGGATGGTAATACTAATAGTGATAGTAACTTTATAGTGTGTTAGTGTTACCAACTAGATTTAGATCTATACTATGACTATGAGTAAGAGTTAGAGTATGATGCATTTTATCATTTTTTTTTTGGGAATCCATCCTAGATCTAAATCTAGTATTGAGAGAAAATTTAAGCATTTCTTTTTATTGAGGCAATTGATGTATAAATCTAGTGTTACACAGTACCAGAGTGCATATAACAGATTTAGAATCTAGATCTATTCTATATGAAAGGACAATAAATACAATTTATTAGAAACTCTTAAATCAAAAGCTTGTTCTGACTTGCTTTCTCTGATTACAAAATTGAAGATCAATTCGTTAGAAACGTGTGGAGAGAATAAAAAACCCCAGAATAAACATAACAGTAAGGGTTCTATCGACTGCTTAACAATCTCTGAATTAAAAAAAACCGTTCATATTTCATCTAATACTTAATATGTCCCCTGACCGTTTCGTTTTCTTGTTGGTCCAACAGCTCCAGGTAGGGGTTGTCCGACATGTTGTAAACAAACTGGCCGCCTCCGATACGCATTATATCGAAAACGAACGAGACAAATTGAAATTACCTGATAAATTGTTCATTATACCTTCAGAGTAGAAAAATTCTTTTGATACTCCAACCACTGCTAATAATATCAATTATCTGTTTGTTTTTCATAAGTCGAAAAAAAAATAACCTTCCTTGTTTACAGTAAACGTATCATAATTCAATACATGTAATCCTTTCCAGTATTCTCGAATCACTGTATTTCATTACATTCTTGCAGAGGCATGCGTTAGATATTTTCGTCATATTTTGAAAAGAGTGGAAAAGTATATCTGAGAAAGAAATAATGTCATTTCGAAATGCTGAAGATGAAAATTTCCCCCTTTTACACATGTGAACAGTTTTTTTTTATCTCGAAAGGTTGAAATTTTTACAGTAAAATGCATCACTTTGAATAACTCATTCAGTGAATGGATTGGAATCATTCTATAAAACAATAGAGTCTATATGGTAAAAAATACATAAGAATCAATATCTAAAAAACCCCATTGGATCTTGTTATCCTTATAATTTTTTAAGTATGAACAATATTTGAGAAAATTGAAAATTGAAATAGTAAATCAATCCAGACCAAAACGTCTGAATCAACATGGCGGCCCCTAAGAAATCACAGCCATGACCCATCGTGTACTTTCACTTTCAAACCTCATGCTGTTTACGTCAAAGTCATATTAGATCTGTGTTCATGTTTTCTTCCTCGATTTCCATCTGTATAGAAATCTAGATCTATAAGGTAGAAATCACTTAATCGTTTTCTGTTGTCTAGATCTAGATCTATTTAGATCTAAAAGCTAGAGCTAGAATAGATTCTCGATTCGACCCATCAGAATCAGATCTATCTAGATCTAGATCTAGGTCTAGAGAGTGGTGTACTAAAGTCAGTACGGCTATCTAAGGATCAGACGTAGAGTAGAGGATATCATATGTAAAGAAAGGGGTACTCCTTAACAATTGATGTCCTGGTGATACAAGGAATTGTCCAGATATGACAACCTCACCAAATTTTCGCCCACCAACTTTAAAAAATGATTAATGGGAATGCGGAATGAAGTGAAAATAAGGGTGGAGGAGTTCAGGGATCTCTCTCCCCCTCTCTCCCGATTCCTTGAAAACCCTGTGAAAAAAAAAACTAAGTGGGGTAAAAATAAAGTTCTTTAGAAATAGATTATAATACATTACTTTACTTTCATATATTCGGATGGTAATTTAAGAAATCATAGTTTGATTTAGCATATAAGCCAAAGCAGGTTTTGCGAATGCAACCGAATCTAACCTGATCACAGTCTCCTTTCTGATGGCCGGTCATCGTCTACATTTTTGTGTGGCCATCAGCGGTGGCTGTAAGGGACATTAAAAGACAAAATATTCTGCAAAGCCGACCGGACAATTTAAAAACAAAAATTTCATGATTTTTCAATAGTCTTACACAAGATGAACTATGAGAAAATAGCTCGACGCGATATTACCGTTATTAGATCCCAGATCGAAAAAATTGTTTTGTCCGACCATAAGGTTATGTAGACTGAAAGAAGTCTCATAGTATTCTCACTCTCATTTAGAGTGACCTATGATTTTTTCCGTGTCTTTTACAGGATATATGGCCGTAGGAATACGTTTTCTTTCACTTCAGATCATAAAATGGCACTTCTACATATTTTTCACATGTTTTTTTCATGTGTTCATTTGTAGACCACAATTGTTACATAATAACGAAAATATGAAACCTGCCTCACGTGATCACTGCAAAAGATTAAAAAAATTAGAACTCTCCAAGTTTCTTTGAACAATTCTCTTTCACATAGAATTAAAGAAAACAGAATAAAAGGTCGTTGACCTCACCTACCTTAAGGTGAAAAAGGACTTATTAAAAAGAGGGAAATGCCATTAGTCTCAATTGCTGACGTTTCGTACCCAAAAAATATTCACAAAACACACAAATTGAAAGCAAATTTCACAATATTATGTTTTTTTTTATATATATCTGCGATGTCAAAGCTATACATGGACCAAATGTTAAGAAGATTCATCAATTAGACTTTGAGAAAGATTAATCGAAAAGTTCAAGTTATCATTGGGTCCCATTTTTGTGAAACCTGCCATATATATATAAATGTGAAAGAGTTTAGTCATTTTATTCAGTTGTCCTGAAGACCACTTCATTTCATGTTGAAAAATAAAGTCTAAAATATATTGCCCAAACTAAATCTCACAAGTAGTACCCAGAGATACTTTAATAATGATTTGTAGCAACTTGGTACTTTTATTTATTTCCTCAAAACCTTTTCCACTGTTCTTTATTTTCATATTATATACATCATCACTGAAACTGTTTAAATTTAAACGTGTAAGTCCACAATATATATCAAGGATGTGAGATTTGTCTTTAAAATGATCAAACGCATGCTTCTTTCGTGTCCTTATAAATATTGAGGCCTATAACCAATAGAAAAGGTCACTTTACACACATGATCTAAACAAAGCTTTCCAATTTTCTTCCATGTCGTAGAGACAGTTTCACCCACAATATAATGTGTATCCTTTATTGATTGTTATCCTTTAGATACAAAAGACATATTTTCTTGTTTTAGAAATCATGAGTTAAGCTTTTAAAGTATTGAAACATTTTCATTTTCTGACATGGTTTTTTATCATTTCAGTCTCAAGACAAGTATAGGTTCATTGTCAGAAAATCATGGCCTCTCGTCTTCCTTCAAATATCATTCGGCTTCGTAAACAGCTGAAGAATATTTTACAATTTGTCCCACTGGCTTCTCAGAGTTTGGAGCAAAAGTGCATACATCACCAAATCATTCGAAGATCCAAATCAAAAAGTCCAAAAGATACTCTTTCTTCTATAATTCAGCCTTTGCCAGTTACTCCAGCACAGAGAGCTGCTGATGACATCAACATGGGAGAAGAAATGTCAGGAACCCTGAAAAAAGGTCAGATAAACTCAGACTTATATGGTATTATCTTTTCCTTTTTAAAAAATAGTGCATCGTAATAAATTTCAGTTAAATAAACTTTGTACATGACCATGTTTTATGAAATGGAAATCTATTTATTCTATTTTGTGTTGTTCTTTTTGTCCTTCATGTAAATGTAGTGTGATTTAGAAAAAGGGATATACAAAGGAAGGAATGGAAAATTGAAAACTGAATATATAATGTGGCATCTGAGAATATGCCTTTTTGGACAATGATTTTATCTAAGATGATTTAAACAATCAAATAAATTGATCTCAAGTCCTACTGCAAATTCTTGCTCATCATATATTTCATTCTATTCACCATATTTTATAGATGACCTTCTTAAGTTACTCATGAAATTCTACAACAAAGAGGAAATCAAGTCGTTAGCAATGGAAAATGGCCTTGATCGTAAGTTCTTCTTCTTCATAATAGCTGACCAACTCTATTCTTGAGTTTTACTGTCGCACACATATTTTTGATTTAAACCAAAGCTGTTAATCTAATTTTGGTTTTAAAGTTATGTGTTTTTGGTCTTCAGTGCTACTGATGGGTTTTATTTCTGTTGCCATAGTCTTAATGTACTGGGGTAAAATGATTGCAGGTGACAATCAATGTTTGAAAAATTTGTCTGTTTTCAAAGAGGGAAAACAATACAGCAGAGGCCACCGAAAATGAGTTCAGATGTGTACATAGAGGTGACAGAATATTTTTAAAACACTGATTTCTCATTTCAATTTGTGGACTTGAAATGATCATTCAGGATAATTGAGGATGATGACATGATATATATTATCTTATAGTGTAATCACTAACTCCTGATATAAAAACTTGCCATCGAAGGATCCAGCTGTTTCATGGAATATTACTTTCTCTTTTGACGTCAAATGTAGGAAAGATCCACTCTCTCTCTCTTTTCTCTCTCTCTTTCTCTCTCTCTCTCTCTCTCTCTCTCTCTCTCTCTCTCTCTCTCTCTCTCTCTCTCTCTCTCTCTCTCTCTCTCTCTCTCTCTCTCTCTCTCTCTCTCTCTCTCTCTCTCTCTCTCTCTCTCTCTCTCTCTCTCTCTCTCTCTCTCTCTCTCTCTCTCTCTCTCTCTCTCTCTCTCTCTCTCTCATGCACATTCATTTATATACAGTTCAGGGATTAATATTTTATTTAGTCTTTTTTTTCTCATCATATTAAATTCAAAAGCAAGTTTTTCTTGCTTGTTACTTCTTGTGGATTTGCACTTTCAGTAAAGTTGAATATTTTTGTTATTGAGGTAAGGTGTCATATGAAATTCAGTATTATTTTTCAGCAATGTGTGCTTCATTTCTTGCCTTTTTGGTAGAATGCATGTGTGTGTGTATTAAATTTATTCATTCTTTTTTCTTCAATAACAGCTTATGGGTGGATTAATGAATGAATAACTCCATATCTAATCTATGCCTTTTTTGTGTGTTAAAGATGGACTGTTTGATAAAAATAGATTCAGCACAGCTCTTTATAATATTTAGATGTGATATACTTTATATCTAAAAGAAAAGAAGAAATATATATCGTGTGTATATGTATCTAATTTTTTTCAGGTCAGTTGTTCCACAAGGCATACATCAGTTTCCGGAAATTCTGCATATCATCCAAACATCTCCCAGTAGAACTGCATGTTGTGTTCAGTGACATCTTGCAAGGATCAGGTGGGTGTTATAGGATGTGAAGAGTGAAATTTAGAATATTACTTTAATCCTGAGATCAGCTAAAAATGGATATTTATCTTATTTTGACCCGTGTTTCTTGTTTTTGGATGAATTAAGTGGCCTTAAGAAAGACAAAAAAAAAAGATCAAGTGTAGAAGACAAACAATTATAAAAGTAATGCTGATATAAACGTATCCAAATTGTGATATGTTTATAATAATGCATTGAGAAGTTTATGAAAGATTTCTTCTTCTTTTATTCCCTTCATTTATGTCTGTCTTTCGTTTAGCTTTAATCACCTTGAGATCACAGCATATGGTGGATAAATTGCTATGCAATCTTATTAGCTGACTTTTCATGCATATTTATACCTTAAAGTCCCTCTAAATGGAAATGAGTGAGATAGAGACTTGTGATTGTTTTCCCAGATTCTTTTTATTGTGTTTTTTCTTTCTTTTTTATGCCTGCAGGTCATATTGATGATATCTTTCCATACTTTCTAAATCACTGTTATGAGATTTTTCCCCACCTGGAGTGCATAGAAGATTTGAAACAGATCAGTGACCTCAGACATCCAGCCAATTGGTAAAAACTCGCTGTGTCAAATGCTTTTGCAGAGGAATATAAGTTAAGGCAGTGAAATTGTATGAAGAGAAAATCCTTCGATAGTGTTTGCTATATTTTGAAGTTCCTTTTGTCTACTTTGTAAATTCATTTTTATTTTGAGTTGTAAAAGAACGGATCATTTTTAATGTTTGATCATAATATTTTTAAAATGTTTGTATATGAGCCATTCTCAAAAGATAACCCATTCTTTAGGGTATAAATGAGCTACAATGTAAAACTGTTAAAATTAAACCATTGCAGTTAAGTTTAGGGTAAAGCAAAGAATGAAGACAAGATTTACTAGAGATAATTTTAAGATTCTCGCCAAGATATCACTGTTCAGGTAGCATAAGATAGATTGTACTGCACAACTCTACCTAGATTGTTTGTGACAGAAATAATTGCCATTCATTATTCATGTTTTTGCGTTTACTGAATAAAGTTGAATTGAAAAGGAGTACAAAATTGTGGCTGGATAAACGTATGCACTCTGGGCACCATGAAAAGTGAGCTTTTATGCATGCAGTGTGTTTATGGGAACTCAATTGGAGATAACTCATGTCATGCAGAAGGTGTACATGTAAAAATTGTCATGCAATTTTATTGATATTACCCTTTAACTTCATGTGCACTCAATGAAATTTGAGAGCCAATCCTTGAAGGCATTTGAGCTTTAAGCCTAGCCCTCACACCTTTACTTTCTCTCAACCATGTGTGTGTATCACATGTCACCTGTCCTAGTCTTAAAGGCCTTGAAAGAACTTTACTTTACTATTAAAATCTAGACAGCCAGTCTTTAATGGCCTGGAAATCACAGTTTATGAGCGGGATAAAGAATGTAGGCTAGATATGACATAAGACTGTCTTGACACCTTCATCTTGGCAGTGCTCAGGTAGACAACGAAGTTGGACATGACAGAAGAAGGTCCTAGTATTGTTTGCCTGATCTCATATCTGTTGTTTATAACAAAAGCATTGTCAATTTCACAACAAAAGGCCAGTTTTAAGGCCAATAGTGGATAGGTATGAAGTTGCATTTATGTGCGTCAACTGTGTCTTTACACCCTGTTATTATAAATAGTAAAAATTGAGTCAGCAGATGTAGGCATTTGTTTATACACAGTGTGCGTTTATGCAGTATGCTTTTACTCAATGACTATTGTATTATTCAGGGCTTGTTGCATTTGATGCGAATGTAATCTAGTATCTCGCACAACATTCATTGTGTCATACAGTGGTGTTGTTTTGAATGTTTTGTTATCAGTTTCAACATGAATAAGTCACAGTTTGTGGCCTTGAGTTTAAACGTTTGCTCATTAACTATGTAATTGACTCTTTGCACTGCACATATTATAGAGTCTGAGGTTTTGATCTGAATCTAAATCCATTGCCATGATTCTCTTACACAACATGTGTTGCGAATGACACCAATAGGAACCATGTCGCCAGACAAGTACAAGGCTTCAATTTTCATCATCCACAGAAATTGATTATTATATAAATCTATCTGAATTTGGAGTGAAATTATTACAAATGTACTATCATCTTTACTTAGCTTATTTCTTTTGAAACATTGTGTATTTTTGTATTGTGGTTGTCGTGCAAGGTAACATCGTTAACTTCCTTGCACGGCCCCTTTTCTTTCAACCTGAAATATCTTTTCTTGGTTATAATATTACCAGCCCAGCTTATAAGAATGGCTCATATACATAATACAATCTATTGCACTGCTATATCTATCTTTTAATGTATCTAAATTACTCTTTATTTTTTGTATGTCAGACATTTTATAGAACTACATAATTTACTTTTCATCCTTTCAGGTATCCAGAGGCCAGATCCATTGAGCGCAAATTTATTTTTCATGCAGGCCCGACCAATAGTGGCAAGACCCACCATGCTCTAGAACGGTTTTTGAAAGCAAAATCAGGAATCTATTGTGGACCTCTTAAGCTTCTTGCCTCTGAAGTTTTTAACAAGTCAAATGAAAGGGTAGGCACAATTTTGTCGTAGATTTAAGATGGTGACTTGGTAGTCTAGAGCAGGGATGCCTTTTTTCCGTATTTAAATGGAAATCCGTACATTTTGAAAATCTCCGTATGTCCCGTATATTTCGAAATTCTCCGTATCTCGATTTATTTCCGCCCGAAAGTCGAAAAATTAATAAGGAACTTTTATCACAGGCGATCATTTTATACCGTCACTGACCCATCCGGTACCGAGCCTATAAAAACTGTTTGACCGGATATTCACACTTTTCCTCTTCTCTTTCGCCCATCACTGGTTCGAATTTTCATTGTTCATTAAACAACTCGCCATTCACCGTTTCTCTACGACTCCCTCCCGAGATATCTTGTTTGATTGACTGTTTGGACTAACTAGATCTGGACTCGCATTATTTATTCTAAAGTGCTTATAATTGGAATATAGATTTAGATTTAGATTTAGATATATCTAGAATAGATCTTGTGATCAAGCATGAAGTTCCGCGAGGAGGATTGTGTTCAACGGTAATGTGAAAACTTTTGATAAAGGAGTGAAAAATATATTTAAAGAATGGCTTCAAGAAAAATGAAAGACTGAATTTGTCTATTGCATAGTATGTGAGGACAAAATAAATTATAGTAGCAATTGCAAAGAAAGCTCTGGCTTTGCACATGAATCGAGCTTCTCACTTAAACAAAGTGACAGTAAAAAAAGTGAACAAAAAACCTGCTGTTTCAAAATTTGAAAAAACTTGACCTTATTTCACTTGTTTCCTATCACGTAAAAAAGTTCATATTTTTCATCTTGACCAGAGATAAGGTGTCGACCTTTCAACTTAAAGGTCATGGGTTTAAATTTTGTAGTTGAAATAACACATCCAGAACATAAATCAGACAGCTACTCTAGGTAATTTTGCCGTCAGTTTCAAGCTACTGAAAATCACACTGACTGAACTATGAACTTCATCTTGATAAGATCTATTTAGATATATCTAAATCTTGAACAGAAATTTGAAACCTGTGAAACTCATTGCCAAATATACAGAAAAGTACATAACAGACAGTGTTATAAGGAATTTGGTTTGGAAATTTAAAGAGGGATGCCGAAATGTGTGCAATGAAGTCAAAGGTGGACAACTGTCCATAGTGACTCATGATTTAAGCTGTGTGATGGATATGAAAAATTGTGAAGACCAATGTTTTAGCGTCTTCTTCCTCTCCTAAACTTTGAGAAATCTTTGTGTGAGTTTATTACCCACAATTTTGGCTATAAAAAATGTGCTCTTGTTGGATGCCCAACATTCTGACAGAAGGGGGAAAAACTCAAAAACAACGTGAGCATCCATTGTACAATTTTGACCTAGCACCAAATGACTATCTTGCACTTGAACATTTTTTGGGCCGGTTAGCGCTTTCACTCAGATGAGTCACTATAACAAATGTTTGAATGTTGGAATATTGAAAAATCGTCACACGTTTATGGATGTGTTGATTAAAAAAAATCATAGTGTAATTGACTCATTATAGCAAAATGATCCTTACTTTATAGACATGCCTTGTAGTATGCTTTGGATGTTTTAATTGTAAGTTTTGTCGTTGTTGAGGTTTTCAAATTTTTGATGCTTTTGTTGTGCATTTTAGTTTAAGTGATGGATATTGAAATCAACTAATTCATCTACTGAAAGAATGGCCATAAATAGTGATTGATTGAAAATTTTGTATCTTTTGCTGTAGGTTTCTTAACAGTCAATTGATGCTTCCAGAGATGTTGTTCAGCATGTTGCTGATGAAAAGCTATGAAGTACGAAACATGTGTTGGCAGAAGTTTGTCTTACAGGCATGAATTTAAATGAAATGGCATTTGCTTAATCATCAGCATTTCTCCACCCACCAAAACAAGTTGATAATTTTGATTTTTGTTTCAGGGCACTCCATGTGATCTTGTGACTGGTGAAGAGAGGAAGCAGGTCAATGAGGATGGGTCCCATGCCAGCCATGTTGCCTGTACTGTGGAAATGGCCACTGTGACAACACTGTGTATGTTATTTGATATTGTTTGCTCTCTGTGTTTGATGGGAGGGAGATGGATCTGTAAGACTGGTACTCAAGATGATCAATCATAAGTAAAACATTTATGATGTTAATAATACACAATCATAGGAAAGGCGCTCAGGTTAAGCCTGAATGTAAATACTTCTGTCAAAATTTGTTTAAAAAAAAAAAATTGTATTGCCTCCACTTCGTTTGGTTTTCTTAAATTTATTTCACATGGTTGAGATGAATGAGATGTTGATTAAAATGCAAGAAACATTCACTGAACATTTCGGTTTATGTCTTGACATCCAGTACGTGGAAATTTTTCTGTGAATTTTTAAAAGAATGGAAGCCAACTTCCTGATCCTCACTTGTAGAACATAGTGTTAGTTCCTTCACCGGGAGAATTGAATGAAAGGTCCTTGATACACATGGGGCCATGTTAAGAAACTCTTGACAGTTTTCAAGACTGCCAAGTAAACTAACAAAAGACCATAACATATCCAGGTGTCACTGCTAAGCTATTTTATATATATATATATATATGATTGACATGGATAAATCAATCACTTTCTGATATATATTTCTCATAGCCAATTTGAAAGGTCATATTAAAGGAAATCTGTATGCACCCATAAGCATAAATTTGGCAGAAAAATGTAATGTCCATGTATAAAATATTTCAAGAAATAAGTAAAAAGACAATCAACATTTGCTATGTTGTAAACTTAAAGTGCCGAACTTGAGGAAAGCAGATTGCTTAATTTTTTCATTTCTTCATCCCTATTGTTATGATATCATAGATGATGTGGCTGTGATTGATGAGATTCAAGTGCTCAAAGATCAGCAAAGAGGTTGGGCTTGGACCAGGGCTGTGCTAGGGCTTTATGCTCGTGAAATTCATGTGTGTGGAGAGGCTTCCTGCATAGATATGTTAAATGAGCTTACAGACAGCACAGCAGAGGCAATGGAGGTTTGAACATATTTTATATTTTATAATTATACATCATCAATGGTAATTTTTTATGGTTAGTGTGAGAGATTACACATTTTCTTTGTCAAATGTTCATGCCAGGGATGTTTCTCTAGATTAGTCCTTATAAATGTTGAATCATCTTTTTCCTTCTGAAACCATAACATTTCTTTTCTTGATGGCTCTTTATGAGATTTTATTTCTTAGAGCTGGTTCATTTTGGTCAGGCATTGTTTTTTCTAAATACAATTACAATTTTTTTAATTTATAACCCTATAAATGCTACATTCACCTTTTCATTCTACTGCCCCACATAATAATACATATTATGTCAAAATAACAGAGGGAAGGGGGAATGAGAAAGATAGCTTGACCTTATATTGCGTGCATTTTTAAACCATTGAGATAGTTACATGTTATATTGATACATCATAGAATTTATGTGTCTTATCTTTAAATAATCTCATCCACCTTGGTATCCTTTAGGTCCGGAGATACAAACGGTTAACAGATCTAACATACTTAGATCATGCAATAGGTGAGTATTTGGTTTGTTTCATTTGATTTTTGTTTTAGTAACTTTTGCAATGCAGAGTTATTTTACAGGTTTGTGCTAAACATTTTTCTAATGCAGAAATTTTTTTTAAGGTGCCTTTAGGAGAATTGTGGCGTCGGTGGCCTAGTGTTTAGATTGCTGGGTTCGAATCATAGCAATGCTAAGTGACAATAGATCATTGATCTGTTATTTCATATACGGGCACATCAATGATTTATTGTCGATTGTCACTGAAAGAGTTAATAATCTTATACAACTATGTGCCTTTTTTCTTGTTTTACTGTATTGTCAAGGATTTCAACTGATTTCTATTTTTATTTCATGACAGAAAAATTTGAGCATGTGAAACCCGGTGATTGTATAGTCTGTTTTAACAAAAATGACATCTACTATGTTACAAGACAACTTGAGATGATTAACAAAGAATGTGCCGTTATCTATGGATCTTTGCCACCATGTGAGTATTAACTGGTAGCACTGGGCTGTCAATCTCCAAGAGGACAATGCTGTGATAAAAGTGTTTGGGCGAGAGAGAAAAGCATTGCTCAACTAATGTGATTATTAGAAAAGTATCTGTATTGACAAGTATAATATGTATAGTTTCTTGTGTCAGTTTTAACAATATTGACTTTACTATATTTTTTTGTTTTACGAATAGTATAAAAGTATAATTTACTAAGAATTGAAAACCAAGTCAAGAGGAGACAAAAGAATTGTAACTCAGGAAGAAACAATCGGACATAAAGAAACCGAGGGAAAGGAAACACATAAAGCTGAAAGAAAAGAAATTAAATGGAAACATTAAAAAGACTCTATAATCAAGGCAATGCTAAATGTCATAATAGAAAGCAGATATTAAACAAATGGTAACTGTAAACTGGAAATGTAAATAATTACTTTAGGCCGCCTTTAGATAGGGCTTCATTTTTCACTTTTCACTTTTTACTCTTCATTTTCTTGATGGTTTACATTGATGATTCATTTTTCACTCTTCATTTTCTTGATCATTGGGGTTTTTCCAACACATATATACATGGTTTAACTTTTCTCAGGTCCACCATATAAAATAATATGAACATTTTTATTCCTACCCAAACAAAAAAAAAACAAGAAAAAAAGACCAGACGTGAAATTGCCCCGCTTTTGTTTTTAAGGAAGGGTTTAATACAACTTTATATTTCCTCTTGCACTTTACTTTTATTCATTGCTCTGTCAACTCATGTTTCAAGATAAAATGTCTTTCATTAACGACGAACACCTTATTTTAGAAGTTCAATCTAGACCAGTCATTTACGACAAGGCCGATAAAAATCATTGCAATCGACGCCACCAAAACCATAACCACAGAGCTAGTTTCTGTCTCCTTGAAAGCGCCATTGATTTTAGACTATTGTGCTGCGCAAGTCCATTCCTCCGCAAGGCCGCGCGCAACTCAAAATACACGAGTGTGTATAAGTGCAGCCTAGGAGTGTCTCTGCAATTGCACGTGCATATGACCTACTTCCCTTGTTACCGGCATTTCCAATTATTTATATAAACTTAAAAACTTAATAATCATATAGTATTTAATATCAAACCACACTAGAATTTAATGAGAAATTCGATTCTGAACTTTGACTTTGAAATAAAAGAAGCCACGCCCCACCTTTCTTCATTCCACACTAGAAATGAGCAAGTTCATTTTTTGTTGTCAGGAGGGCTATTCACTTATTTATCGATGAAGAGTGAAGAATGAATCTCTATCTAAAGGTCCTTCTCTTTTTCTATATTGCCATTTTCATTTCCTTCGTGAAGAACGAAGAATGAAAAGGGAAAAATGAAGCCCCATCTAAAGGCGGCTTTAGGTGCCAAATCAGAATCCAGATAACTCACAATGGACAAATCATCAATGCTCTAGTCACCATTACCTACTGGGGTTTGAAAATTATAAAAAACTCGCTATTGATTATGGAAATCTAGATTCTGTTCATTATGAGCTCAGGTGATATATTTATCTCAGTGTTCTTTTCAGGTCAAAACTAACCCTCCTATTTTTAGTAGGTGGGATTAGACACTGAATCCTGTTGGAGATGAACGAGAGCATATCAACTGTAAGGTGAAGATCCATGAATTAATTGACAGACTGGGAAGGCAAAGCCTGGTACCAAATCCATGAGAGGATCATTTCATTTAGTTGCCAATTATGATTGAATTACTTCCGTCCAAGGCCTGTGTTTGCTAGATATCATAATGATTTCAATGCTGAGATCCTTTTCAAGATTGTTTCTAATCCAGGCACATTGATTAATCCCTTACTCTTTTTCTTTTGTCTTTCTTTTCAGCTACAAAGCTCGCTCAGTCAGCAAAGTTCAATGATCCCAACAGTTCATGTAATGTGATGGTTGCCACTGATGCCATAGGAATGGGTTTAAATCTGTATGTTATATTGGTTTTAATGATTTTCATGAGAAAAATAGATTTAAGAGGGAATGATGAGATGCAAACTTGTGGCTCAGTGTTACAATGGAGCAATGTTGAATTGTCATGGAGAAATGAGTAAAAGAAGAATGGAGGAAGAACTAAAAAATTCCATTCAAACTATGCTAATAAATCTCTTTGCTAAATGTTAGATAACATAATTTGTATATGTATATTTCAATGGGGCTTGCTTTACTATTTGTTTTAAGGCCACGTAAAGTGCCTAGAACTTGTTTTCATGAGATTTGGCGCTCAACAAATATTCATTATTATTATTAATAATATTATTATTATCATTATATATCATAAAGTAAGGGAATGCTTTTTATCTCTGTAATTGATACATGGGATGTGTAATCATTATGTTGTAAAAATCATTACGGTATAAATTTCTGTCCACAGAGCAATCAAACGCATAATATTTTATTCTGTGATCAAGCCAATGATCAATGAAAGCGGAGACATCGAGTTGGACCTGATTTCCACATCTCAGGCCTTACAGATTGGGGTCGGGCAGGTCGTTTTAACTCAGCCTATGAGCATGGTGAAGTAACGACATTTTATTCCAAGGATTTAAAAATACTGAAAGAAATCATTAATCAGCCTATAGAACCAGTAACTGTGAGTAAATTATTATTTTTATAAGTACAGGGCTCAATGTTTATACGAACACTACGTTGTTGAGAACATAAGTGATCATACGTTTGATGTGTCCTTACATCTGATGTGTGTTCTTACATCTGATGTGTTCTTACATCAGATGTGTTCTTGCATCCGATATGTTCTTACCAGAGGCCTGGCGTACCCATTATTGTATGTGGTGCCACGATAAAATACTGTCATACTTTCAAACAACTGATGTAAATCATAAAACACGATGTAGTACAATGTACAATGTAATAACTTTTGAACAGAGAGAGAGAGATAGTGAGAGGGAAAAGGAGGGAGAAAGAAAAAAGAGCCAGGGAGGGACAGGGTAAAAGAAAGAAAGACAGGGAAAATGATATAAACACAGAGAGAGAGACAAAGTGGGGAGAGAAAGAGAGAGGGGGGGAAGGAGAGATAGAAAGATATATAGAGAGAGAGGGTGATGGAGAAAGAAGAGAGAGAGAAACAGACAGACAGAGAGAGAGTGCAAACACACATTAGCGTGTATCAGCATCACTGCACATAGAGCTGGTCTTTGGCTAAGTCTAGATGACGAGGATCTCGATACAAATAGAATTCGTCAGTCACCATGCATGCCTTACGCCAGCCAGCTCGAGGATGGAACTGGATTAGTGCCTAGCTCCAAATTTTTTTTTTTTTTTACATGCAAAGAAGAGAATACCCTGACCTTTGATCCTATTCCGGGAATGTTTTTGTACAGTTAACTAAGCTATCTTGGTTCCGATTGCCAGAGGGCACCATAAGAGAAATTGAGAGGTAGGAGTTTCTGTGCGGGATGTCACCAGCGGCGAAACTTGACGGTGAAAGGCCTGCAGAGAAGTGCAGTGTAAAAATGGTGTGTGTGTGTATGTGTGTGTTGGGTAAAGCAAGTCGATGCAATGGGTGTATTGCAAAGAAATCATAGTAGTACTTTCTTGGTTTATTGAAATATTATACAGGTGGTTCCTGGTACCAAAAAAACAAGCAGAACACGCCCCTGGTTCTTACATCTTATGTGTTCTTACATCCTATGTGTTCTTACATCCAATGTGTTCTTACATCCTATGTGTTCTTACATCCAATGTGTTCTTACAATGTGTTCTTACATCTATTACATCCAATGTGTTATGTGTTCTTACATCTATGTTTTCTTACATCTTGGTTTTCTTACATCCTATTAATCCAATGTGTTCTTACATCCTATACAGGTGGTTCCTGGTACCATGAATGTGTTCTTACATACATGTGTTCTTACATCCTAACAAGCAGATCCAATCCCTGTTCTTACATCCTATGTGTTCTTACATCCATGTGTTCTTACATCCAATGTGTTCTTACATTATGTTATGCTTACTTTATTTCTTTCATCAACATCCAAACAAGTTCTTACATCCTGATGTTATGTTTTCTTACATCAATTGTTCTTACATCCTATTGTTCTTACATTGGATGTGTTCTTAATATTATGTTATGCTCTTCTTTATTTTTTCATCAACTAACTTCTTGTTAGTTTTCATGGATTTCTTCTTCTTCATTTCCAGTCTTCTTCTTCTTCTTCTTCTTCTTCTTCTTCTTCTTCTTCTTCTTCTTCTTCTTCTTCTTCTTCTTCTTCTTCTTCTTCTTCTTCTTCTTCTTCTTCTTCATCTTCTTCATCTTCTTCTTCTTCTTCTTCTTCTTCTTCTTCATCTTCTTCATCTTCTTCTTCTTCTTCTTCTTCTTCTTCTTCTTCTTCTTCTTCTTCTTCTTCTTCTTCTTCTTCTTCTTCTTCTTCTTCTTCTTCTTCTTCTTCTTCTTCTTCTTCTTCTTCTTCTTCTTCTTCTTCTTCTTCTTCTTCTTCTTCTTCTTCTTCTTCTTCTTCTTCTTTATGTCTGAGAAAAACCCTGGTTTTTGGAGGACCGATACACATCTACATCTTTTCTACTAACAAGTTGATAGCAGTCTCTTAAATGTGTCAATGATCGTAAAGTCGGTGGTATCCTGAGTAAGAGAGTCTTAGATGCGGGTTGCAGATGGAAAAGCGTGTGCAGATGGGTGTTGACTTTGGACCCTTCCAACACCTTTCTCTATGTTCACTGTATTCTTTGCATCCAGACTGAGGTAGAGGCTCGGTCAATCAGATATTAACTTTTTTTCCAATGAGACAAGATGATTCACATTTGTCATTTTGCACTTGGGTCTTTTCCCTGAGATAATCCAGTGCCAACTTGTTGCATAACTAGTCATAACTAGTTTGGGGATGCCTGTGGTCTAAACATCCTTCACCATACCGGGGCCATATCACACTTGTATGCAAAATGCATTAATCTGTAACTGTCATGCAACAGTGAGCGATCTGTGGCCATAAAGAGAAGGCTGTACATGGTTTACTGAGCATTATTAAAATTTCACTGAGTTAGCTTCTGAAGGTTCGTAACTGATGTTGTGCTATTATAATATCCCTGCTTATATCTGATAAGATTAAATAGAAAGAATTTATATAAAGGCACAAAATGTTCTTACATCCAATGTGTTCTTATGAGCAGTGAGCACTGTATCATGTTTTTCTTCTTTTTGTTTTCATCTATATTTGTTCAATTTTCAAACATTTTCATTTTCCCTTCTGTCCTTTGCAGGATTATTCTCACGTTGTTGTTTTAATATCCAAATAATGAATGGTATTTGTACTTTACTCAGGCTTTGACTAGACATGTATTAATTTCTTTTTATTCAACATTACATTACAGGGGAAGGTTTTTAATCAAGGAAAGCTGGATGTGAACAATCATAATTACCTATTTGTATAACTAAACTAAATTACCTTAAATACATTGAATGGCCTTGTGCATCCCCCATCCTTTCTTCCCGCCTTTTACAATGCTCTTTTGAATATCTATGTCACTATAATATATTTGGAATTTATGTACTGATGACGGCAAAGAAAACATTAACATAGGGTTGAAATAAACTAATTCTGGTATTTTGAAATAAACTTTGTCATCGTACTTACCTTTCTTCCCATCCTTTTATGTCTTTACAGCAAGCTGGACTTCATCCAACTGCTGATCAGATAGAGCTGTTTGCCTATCACATGCCAAAATCATCCTTGTCAAATCTTATGGTAAGTATTAATGTTGGGGAAGAGTGAGATATTAGGTAAGGTCTTTAAATTATGAAATGATCCGATCTTTTAGCTTGAAGGATATATAGTAATTAGGTTTTATGATGAAAATAATAAACATCAGGATCTTCTTGTTCTTGGCCGTATCATGATTGATTGGTAAATTTAAGAAATGTTCAATTGGTTTACATGAGGTCAGCATTATTAAGGTGAGAACTGGTCTATAATGCAAACAAATTCATGCAATGGTAAAGGGTTAACAAGAAAGTTATTTAGATTCAAACTAAGGCCATGTAAAGAACGTGTGTGAAGTTTAAATTTTCCTACGTTGTTGAAATCGATAGTCAGCTCCTTCAAGGCTGCTATGACCAACGGAGCCAGAGCTTATCTAGGTTTCTATAGCTGGAAACAGATTAGGGGATAATACATTACCTCCTGTGGTAGCTGGTGCTGGTAGCCATGTTCACCTGGGTCGAGTACGAAATGTTTGTAAATGTCTTTCACAAGGAACACAATGTTGGACCTAGCACTGCCAGGATTTTAATCTACCTACTACTAATATATACATAGATCGAAATAGGAGTGACCAAAAAATAGATGCTGTTTTAAATGATAATTTTTTAAAATCTGTTCATTGCTGTTCATTTCAGAAAATCACTTTTTTTTTACAACTGATGCTTTCATGTAAATGCTAGTGAATTAAATAGGTTCATCTTAAAATGACAAGATTTTTGTCATTTTGACTCAAAATAGACCAAAGTAATGTACAATCCTAAAATATTAACCCACAATAAACCATTTGTCACTTTTTTCTTTTCTTCCGACACATTTGTGCCTTGACCTGGTACAATTAGCTCAGTTTAAGTCATTCTAGTTTTCATAAACATCACTCATTAAAATAATTCAATGAATTTTATCATTCTTTACTTAGGCACTACAAGTTCTACAAATTTTGTATTAGATTAATGCATAGCCATTTGCTAATAAATGTTTTAGAAGTGTTCACGGTATTAGAATGGAGATTTACAAATTTGAAAAGTTCAAGACAATGAAATTATTGAATTTAGTATATCATGTTGAGGTCAAAGCTGGCAAAATTCGGTACCATTAAATTTGCTATTGTATCGAGGTGAAAGCTAGCAAAACTTGCTACCATTAAATTTACAATATTCTATTGCAGTGAAAGCTGACAATATTTTGTCCATGAGATTCTTAGAATTCTTTCTTTGTTTTATTGTTTTGTTTTTGTCTTTCCTCAAGTGCCATGATCTTACCTCTCAAAACATTTTAATTTTGTTATTGTCAACAGATAAAACAAAATTGAATTGGTTATTTAAGTTAATGTATTTATGCTCCAGTTGTTTATCCTGTTTTTACATTGAATATGATTTATATTTATTAGAATGAGTTTGTGAGAGATAGTGAAGGAACCAGGTGAAGGAAAACATTTTTTTCTCATGTCAGAATTAAAAAAGCTAGAATTGACTGTTTTCCTATTATCTCCCAGGAAATTTTTGAGTTGATATGTGAGCTTGACAACGAGTCCTTCTTCATGTGTAAATCAGATGATTTCAAATTCCTTGCTGATGTCATAGAACATGTGCCACTCAGTTTGAGAGTCCGATATGTTTTCTGTTGCGCACCAATACCTGTGAAACAGCCATTTGCTTGCGCAATGTTTCTCAAGGTCAGAATAGAGTTCTATGTAGACTTGTAGAATACATTAGAAGTTAGATGTAATTGCAGGGTGATTTGTCTTGTTTTTCATCTACTAGAAAAACTATATTCAAGGGAGACTACCCTTTTTTAAGTTAAGAAAGAAATTTATCCTTGCATCTTTTGGATTCAGAAGTATTTTGGCTAAATTTTCAAAATTCTATGGGATGAAAAATATGCATTTCAATAATTTTAAGATTATTTTGTATCAGAATACAACATGATTTAACGAATGTAAATGAAGTTAAACATGTGAAATGTTAATGATGAAGATAAGCAATCATGTTTCCTTTTAAAATAGTTAAGGATTTCATTTCCTTTTTCCAGTTTGCACGCCGCTTAGTCGTAACCAGCCCTTGACCATTGATTGGTTGTGTCGCCAAATTGGCTGGCCTTTGAAAGCGCCTGGGAACCTAGTTGATTTGGTGCACCTAGAATGTGTCTTTGATGTCATGGATTTGTACCTGTGGCTCAGGTAGGATCAAGTGATCTGGTTTAGTAAAATGCAAATCACTTTCCCTTCCTTTGCATATCTTTGTTCTCATCATAGAGTTGTAATTATGGCAATAACATTGTTGATTTCTATTTGATCTGATTTTTTAATTAATGAAAATATCACAAAAAGAAAGAGAATTTGTGATGGGATATCATAATGGTCCAGTACAAAAATATGAGATAAGGAATATAAATTGATGGTGAATGTCTTAACCATATGTATTCTTTATTCCCACCAACCTCACATGTTTTCTGTCTTTTAATATATGTTTTTCAGCTACCGATTTCAAGACATGTTTCCTGATGTGCATCTAGTGCGCAAACTTCAAAATGAGCTTGATCACATCATTCAAATAGGAGTGCATAATATTGTTCAATTGGTGAAAAATCAGGAATTGTCTGATGCTGGTGAATTAGATAGTGAAAATGATTTTACCATTCAAACTCGTAAGCAGCAGAGCAGAGGACCCAAAGTGGCTCTTGAGGAAGATCTAGTAATCGAACAGAAAAAAGAAGTACTGAGAAGAAGGTGATCATATATTCTACGTTATTAAAATAATGCCTATATTATACATCTATATATATTACCGACAAAATATGGAATAGAGCTGATATTTTGCTTTGTTTCATACTATGCTGAGGCATGTTATAGAATGATGAGCAATCTCTAGTCAAAATATAAAATAACAATTATGAAAAGGTCTCTTTCTGTTGTTTAATTTTTTTTAAAACCTTGAAAATTAATCAATAATTGCATAAAAGAACAAAATTCTTACATCATATTAAATATTCTGAGTCACATGTTACAGATGAATTATTAAGCAGAGTATGAAAACACAATCATGAAATCATATCTTGGAATATACGAGTATGAAGTTAAAATGTATGACAGCCCACTGTAATGAAATACCCCGGTAAATAAGTTACTGATTCCCTTGTTTTAAATAAATTATTAAGTAGAGTACCTGAAAAAGATAATCATGGAGTTACATCTAGCCAATATGTATGAATATGAAGCTAAAACGTATGACAGTTTACTATTATGAAATAAATAAAATATTGATTCACTTGTGGCAAGTGAATTCCGCTATTTCAGCAAATTACGAAAATATTATCGGAAAAGTTCTTTTCTTCTTTCTTTATCTTATTTTAAATCGACAAAGTCATATCTAGGGAAATATGAAACTCTAGTTCAATTATTTTGAAAATAACGCCCTTGGAATAGAGGTGAATTCCCAAAAATGAGCGTGAAAATGCAATGAAAAAATGTTTCTGGGTTTTTTTTTCTTTCTTACTTTCTTTCTTTCTTTCTTTCTTTCTTTTAAAGAAAAGTGGGTACTGTAAGAGCAAGAGTGCTGCAGAATGCTAAACTGTATATTTTGATTGTGCCATACAAACATGGCAGTGATGATTCAAGCATATTTGAAAGTCACATGCCTACGACTGGGGGCAAATTTTTATAGTTTGCCTTAGTGATATGCGTATAATATTAAATACTTCATATCTTACTGTCTCCTTTCCTCCTTTGTTCCATAGTTGATTGAAATATTAAAATATTTGATTTAACATCTATACTTAACTAGTATTGTGTGTTGCTGTTTAAACAGAATGCACCTTACAAATGTTTATTTTTGATTTGCAAAAGTTGATTGGATTGTTGTGTTGGTCGTAAATAGTGTCCAATCCATTTTTCTTTTCAGCTTACTCACAGTAAATTGGCCAGTCGGCTTGTAGATAGAGGAGTCATCAACAAAGAAGTGTTGGACAAGTTGAAGATTGAATGGCAGGATGAACTGACCAAGAAAACGAAAAACATGGACATCTCTGATGAGGATCATGATAATGATATAGAAAACTCTTTTTCTAAGGATAATTTTGAAAGAAGAAAATGAGGTTATTATGTAAAGCAAGCAATATTGTGGTATTTTTATTGATGCTTTTTCTTCAGCTCATGCCATTAGTTCAAATTCATTAGTCTTATCAAATAAGGGATATATGTTTGTTTTGGAAAATAACTATGTGGTTGCCATTTTAAATTTTAAATCCCTCTCTGAGCTTCCTTTATCAGAATGTTTTATACGTACCTGAGACTGGATATTGGTCTTTGTTGATACAGTAGTAGCGGTCTAAGAAACCAGTCACGTAACATCCCAGTCTGCCTACTGCCCTGTATATGAATGCATTTGAACTAAACCAAATGTGTAGATGATCAAGCCATGCTTCCCGGCTGTAATAAATAGGTGTTGATAGCAAACTGTCTCTCCCTGTCAGACGGCAAGGGGTAAATTTCATTCACCAGATCCTAGCAAACAATGGTCAGTGTCTAACGTAGGTCGTTCTTACTCTCCCTGCTAGACAGCCCGCCGTCGCCATGCATGTTGTTTTGTGTCGGTAAAATGAACAATGGTCTAAATTCATCATTCCATAACATACATTACATACACAATTGAGGTGAATCGCTGTCAATCAAATCAAAGATGCATTCCCAACCAATGTGGTATAGATGAGTGAGGGAACTTTTATTGATTTGTTGTGTGACTGAGATAGAAATAAATGGCCATTGGCTGCATAAAGTTCCGCCCCTGTAAGGCTGACCTGTCCCTTGATAGATGCTTGTTGCATGATTGATAGGTTGGGAAGTTAATTGAGATACTCTGGTGTTTGTATGGGTTATCTCCTGTGGAGTTTGTTTACTACTCTGGTCTGCCTACCATCTCAATTTTTCGATCGTCCAAGGCGGGTTTTAGACCACTACTAGTAACTACTGTATGGAGTTTATACGGGACGGTGAAACTGTAAACTGAAAGCTTGCAATCTTAGCCATACTTTTATTCTTATGAGGAAGCTAGATTTGAATGAATGTATGTCAAAGTTTAAAGACTAAGTTATTGTATGTGAAATCATAAGCTTATCAGATATATACAGAGCCGCAAAGTTGAGAAAGAAGGAACAGACACATATTTTACTGACCTCAATATTTAGTCACCACCACCCCTTTAGTACACCTGAAAGCCTTGTCTTAAAAAATCCAGGCATACATGTCCATCAATATCCATTTGAACAGTACAGAACACGTGAAAACTTCACTCAAAAACTCATAGGATTGTTATTAAAAAATTCCCAAATGTTATACTACACATTCATATATATACACATATAACATACAAGCATGATTGACCGTTCGTTGCGGGGAATGGCTCAAAGAGTACAGCATGACTATAAGATGCGAATGGGATCTGAACTATCGTAGTTGTTTCAATTTGTGGAGCAGATTGTGTGCTGGCACAAAAGTGTTTGGGTTAGATTTAAATCCATTATCACTGACATTCATTGTCCCCTCATTGCTGTCTCTGGACAGCAGAGAGAAGGATGGGCGGGGAGGGAGTGTGGATCTAGTTCTGACACCTACCGTTTGAAGGAAAGTAATACTGAAAACATTTAGATCTATCACAATCACTAACGCTGGTTTGTGTGTTGAACGCAAATAGTTAATTCTTGAGAATTGCGGAGACGATGAATTATATAAACATTCATAGCTGCCAACTAGTACGTAAAAACGTATTTATTATGGGTTTTTTTTGCTTTTAGTCTGCAAGTCTGTATTAAAAAGTATATATGACAGTCCACTTTTTGTCTCCAAAAAGACATAGCTGCCAACCAGTATTTAAAAATAACGTACTCTGTATGTTTTTTTGGCTTTGAGGTTGTAAGTCTGTGTTTACTTAAAAAGTATATATAGGGATAACTATAATTTGTTTTTTAAAGAAACCCTAAGTTAATGTCATAGACTCAGAAATTAAGGTGAGAGTCTGGAGATGTCAGTCTGAGTTCACAAAACTACTATTTCACTTCGCCAGAAAAGCCAGCAATCAACAGACTTTTTGTTTTTCACATTCAAGTTAAATTATCAATGTTTTGTGAAATATTACGAGCCGTCATGCAAATCAGAATTAATTTGCGCAGGCAGGGTCTGTTGTTTATTTGAAAAAGTTGTCAGCTATGTATGTAGCTATGTTAATGAATTTTAATTACCAAATCAATAATGTGTTTTTAAAATATTGTTTCTTTTATATTAAATGCCTAGAAGATATGACTGACATGCAAACATTTTGATTCTCATCCTGTCTTCTAATGCATAATGTATAAATAGCTATGAGAAAATTTGAAGAATTGGAAAGTTTTATAAGGACTTACTACCTCTTTTGTTTTTAATCAAATGGACCTTTATTTTACTCTATGAACATTTTAGTTTTTGGTGAAATATCTTCTTATTGGTCCTGTGGACTATTTTAGGAAATTTGTAAAAGTTCAAAGAGTAACATAATGACTTAAGGCTACTTTTCTTATTCTTAAAGGATAGAAAACTACAGATCTTTATCCTACTGACACTACTGACAGTGACAGTGAAGACTTTCAGGTGTTTAAAAATAGAAATATGAAATTTCAAAGAAATTAAAATTTGTGAGGTTATGAAGGGGAAATTTATTTCGTAGCCCAGATTGAAGATATATTATGAGTTTCCCACTGAAATGTAAACTCCTTTCATGAGTGGTAGGGCAGTGATTTTCTTTTTTTCTCTTTTTTTTTCTCCATTCTTTTCCAGTTTATTATTGTACCCATGTACCATGTGGTCTTTAACATTACAAGTGTAAGAGAGCGAGAGAAAGTATGAATTATTATGTTAATTAATTTTTCTGTTGTGATTATTTATTGTGAGTGTTAACGAAGAGCAAAATCAATGTATTGTACAGCTCTATGCGTTCAATGTTTAATTGGAGACTGAGACAAGTGCATGTTAGCATGTTGATGGCTTCTGTTAAACTGATCTCAAACTCACTCAAAAAGTGCAGCTCATGTCACACATACAAGTTATCTAAGGGTTATCACTCTGGCTCATCACCAACATCCTTTTTCCTTAAAAGAAAAAGAAATACTTCATTCAAATCAACTAAAATAAAAGCAAAATTGAAACCAATAACAAACAAACACACACACACACCACACACACACACACACACACACACATACACAAAACTACAAAGAGTTCTGAATCAAAATCAGTTCATGAAAAAGGTTTTACTGTGTTCAAGTTCAAGCCCATCAATAAGTCAGAAAGTCTTTCATTGACACTGGCTTGCAGACTTTGTGTTTGAGTTGATCGGTGACACAAGGGGCTGTGTTTTTGTTGGGTTTTGATGACTTTGTTTTTGTTGACACAGGCAGTATCTTGATTGTGTCTGGGTGAGGTGGGGTTGTTTGTTGACTGCTAATCGTTCTCAAAGTTGTTGTTGGTGTTATTGTTCATGTTGTGCGAGTCCGTGAAATTACAGATTTGTCTGACTTTGGGGTTGATGAATCTGTTTATACTGTCCACCTTTTTCACCTTCAATTGTGTATAAACGGTTCTGTTTGTTTGTTGTCCAACCTTTGTCCCATGTTTTCTTATTGAGAGGTTTGTAGAATACAAGTTGCTCTTCAGCGAGCTGTGATATATGGGCATTTTTGTTGGAGTGCTTTTTTTACAAATTTTTGCAATTATTCGCATTTCTTTTCTGTTATTATGTCAACAAACACAATGTTCAAGGATCAATAAAGGTTATCTTATCTTATCGTATCTTTTTTTTATGGTAAGCGTATTTAATTCATCATTTCAGCAGATAATAAGCATTAGACCTTGTTCTTTTTTTTCATTTGTTTTGTCTTGTTTTGTCTTTTTTTTAAATAAATCTATTTTAAACCTTAAAAATAAAAAGGAAATGTTTTTGTTTGAACTTATATTTTATAAAGCATTACAAATCATTTCTGTTAAATAGCACAAAATCTTTTGTATTTGTCATCAAAGTTTTATTAAGTTTATGTTCTAAATGACAGCTTCAAATTTTAATTTAAATGGATTTTAAAGTCATGATGAAAATTAAGTAAATTACAGACCTGAAAAACATCAAAATCAGATAGAGAATGCTACTTTTTAAGACTTATCTTATATTTTATATTGTATTTGACACCTTTGGCTTTTGAACAGATGTTTTGTTTATTAACCTTGCATATCCTGTAGATTTCATTGTGTTGGCCTATGGCAACTGACCAATCGATAAATTACGATGATTTGATAGATATAATGAAGTGAAATGTGTCGCAAAGATGAAAACTATTAGGACAATCCATTGATAACAGAAATGAAGAATGCTTCGACTGTTCCTTTAATTGGCATTGGCAACGTCATGTAGTGATATATTTTCATGCAAACATTTTGTCTTTTGTGAAAATGAAATTGATTTAACCTTTGGTTGTTTGCTTTAAGAACACAACCAACAAGAAAACACTGTCTACAAACAAACAAAAAATTGACCGTCAGGTGGTTAAGGATAGCCAGTGTGGAATTTAGTTCATTTTGCTCCCTCATAGGCATATAGATATATAGATATATATATACAGATACATTGTATATGGATATCCTGTTTCTGTCAAACACACAGAAAAAGAATAATGGAAAGTAGAGTAGAGCCATGTTAACATCCTTGAGTTGTACTATAGATAGATGGAAAGATAGGGATTTTATAATATTTATGATTGGTGAATGAATAGAGAAGTAAATAAAGAGATAGAATAGATGGGTGGATTATGCATCAAAAGATAGATAGTGTAATTTGATTCTACATACAATGCCTTTTCAGTCTTATGTTACACTAACTCTTCTTAAAGTATTTTTGAATTGTGATTTTACATTAGATTTGTACGCCTAAAAGAGGATTTACTTTTGACTACTAACTTACAAATGGAATATTGATACTGTGATGAATAAATGAAATTATGTTTTAATAAAAATAAGAAATGACTTCATGCTTCACTGCAAATGTTGCTTCGTTGTTACTGAATGAATTAAAGTGGATGGCCTAAGTGTTGGTGTTAGTATTAGTAGTTAGTGTAAATTTTTTACCTTCGCTTACATGTGACCAGTTGTTTCAGATTGTACAGTTAAGTAAAAATAAATGGAATTTAGCTTATGTGTTTCTCATTGTTTCCTCTCTTTGATTATGTACATGTCAGTAAATAAGATATCACCTTGTTGTTTTTGTGTGTGTGTCTCTCTCTGTCTCTGTCTCTCTCTCTGTCTCTGTCTGTCTGTCTGTCTGTCTGTCTCTCTCTCTCTCTCTCTCTCTCTCTCCCTCCCTCCCCCTCTCTCTCTCTCTCCCTCCCTCCCCTCCCTCCTCTCTCTCTCTCTCTCTCTCTCTCTCTCTCTCTCTCTCTCTCTCTCTCTCTCTCTCTACACGTATATCACATATCAGGTGCGAGAAAAAATAGTGTGTGCTAAGGCATCATATCTCTTTGATTGGTGTATATCTAAATAAAAATTCACACAGCTCTTTTAAAAATTAAAAGAAGCAAACTATTTTCAATGTGTTTAGAATTGTATTGAAATATACAGGTCGGGGTAGTGAAACTTTGTAGCCGCAAAGATGTTAATATACATACTCAGTAAATCTCATATTAAATGTTCTCTGACCTCATCTTGGTGCATTAAAAACTTATAATATATATTATAGTTGATTCACTAACGTAAAGTGTACTTCAAAACCAATCTATGTTTCTATTTCACTGAGACTAGCATCATAAAAAGGGCTATAACTTAAAGGAAATCGTATTCTGCATGAATTAAGTCTACGCTTGGAATATAATGCACGCTCTCCTTTGGTAGAATGTGATCTCATAGATCGAGATCTAAGCTTAGATTTAAATTCCAGATCTAGATCTGGATACAATGTACGTATTATCTTTCTATATCTAGCTATGTTACTAGTCTTACTATGGTCCCTAGTGCAGCTGACAAGGCAGCAATTGAACTGCTCGATGAGAAAGGTTGGTGTGGTTCTCGTATAGTAAGAGTGAGAGTGAGAGTTTCCTAATAAGAATTTGACTTTTTTTCGATCAATAGGTTAAAGGGGTCGAGGAACCAATGACATGAGAGTGTGAAAAGAGGCTGATGAAACAATGACATGAGAGTGTGAAAAGAGGCTGATGAAACAATGACATGAGATTGAGATTGTGAAAAGAGGCCTATAAAACAAAGACATGAGACTAATGAGGAAATGAAAAAGGACCGATGAAAAAAGGACATGAGAGTGACAAGGAATCGATAAAACAATGACATGAGAGTGAAAAGGGACCGATAAAACAAGGACATGATAGTGTGAAAAGGAATCGATAAAACAAGGACCAGAGAGTGAAAAGGAATCGATAAAACAAGGACCAGAGAGTGAAAAGGAATCGATAAAACAAGGACATGGGAGTGTGAAGAGGAACCGATAAACAAGGACACGAGAGTGAAAATGGACCGATAAAACAAGGACATGAGAGTGAAAAAGGACTGATAAAACAAGGACATGAGAGTGAAAAAGGACTGATAAAACAAGGACATGAGAGTGTGAAAAGGGACCGGCAAAGCATTGACATGAGAGTGAGAAGGAACCGATAAAACAAGGAAATGAGAGAGTGAAAACGAATCGATAAAACAAGGATATGAGAGTGTGAAAAGGAACCGATAAAACAAGGACACGTGAGTGTGAAAAGGAATTGATGAAACAATGACATGAGATTGTGAAAAAGAACCGATGAAACAAGGACACGAAAGTATGAAAAAGAACCGATGAAACAATGACATGAGAGTGTGAAAAGGAACGATGAAACAATGACCTGAGAGTGTGAAAAGGAACCGATGAAACAATGACATGAGAGTGTGAAAAGAAGCCGATGAAACAATGACATGAGAGTGTGAAAAGGAACGATGAAACAATGACATGAGAGTGTGAAAAGGAACGATGAAACAAGGACATGAACGTGAAAAAAGGACCGATAAAACAAGGACCAGAGAGTTTGAAAAGGGACCGATAAAACAAGGACATGAGAGAGTGAAAAACGAATCGATAAAAAAACAAGGACATGAGAGTGGGAAAAGGAACCGATAAAACAAGGACATGAGAGAGTGAAAACGAATCGATAAAACAAGGACATGAGAGAGTGAAAAGGAACCGATAAAACAAGGACATACGAGCGTGAAAAGAACCGATAAAACAAGTACGTGAGAGTGAAAAAGAACCGATGAAACAAGGACATGAGAGTGTGAAAAAGAACCGATGAAATAAGGACATGAGAGTGTGAAAAAGAACCGATGAAATAAGGACATTAGAGTGTGAAAAAGAACCGATGAAACAAGGACATGAGAGTGTGAAAAAGAACCGATGAAATAAGGACGTGAGAGTGTAATAGGAACCGATAAAACAAGGACATGAGAGTTTGAAAAGGAACCTATAAAACAAGGACATGAGAGTGTGAAAAGAAACCGATAATACAAGGACACGAGAGAGTGAAAAAGAACCAATGAAACAAGGACGTGAGAGTGTGAAAAGGAACCGATAAAACAAGGACATGAGAGTGTGAAAAGGAATCGATAAAACAAGGACATCAGAGTGTGAAAAGGAATTGATAAAACAAACAAGGACATAAGAGTGGGAAAAGGAACCGATAAAACAAGGACATGATAGTGGGAAAAGGAAACGATAAAACAAGGACATGAGATGGAAAAGGAAGATGTGAAAGAGTGTGAAAAGGAACCGATAAAACAAAGATATGAGAGTGTGAAAAGGGACCCATAAAACACAGATTCACGAAACTGGTTCTTCATCTTGAAAGAAAGGAGAAGGATGAGTAGAAAGAGTGACACAATCAAAGAAAATGTGAAATTCGTGCCAGAAAACTTCTGGATAGTTACATTTAGACTTAAACTAGTTGTAATGATGTGAAACGAATAACTTTTTTCGGCTAGAAGGATTTCACTTAAGGAATCACAAGAAAGCGACACTATGATGTGTTTACGGCAAAAGTAAGTCCTCATTGTCGTCTCTATCATCAAGTTAATATATTTAATGAGAAGATCATGGTTTCGTCAGGCGTATGGTGAAACGGCAAGACGCAAATTAACGTCATCGATACCAGGTGAACTCAAAAATTTACATAAGACTTCTGAAGGAGAAACTGATTGACCTGATTCTGGATTTTAACAGGCTTAACCCTGCGCGTGATTTCATTTCCCAACGGGACGTGGCACCTTTGTATACCAGTAAAGCATCACAAGACCTCTTCGGTAAATTCACCAACAAGGATGATCGGCCACCCATAACTCAACCCGCTGGACTACTGCATCTGGTAAATTCACCAACAAGGGTGACTGGTCACCCATAACTCAACCCGTTGGACTACTGCATCTGGTCTCACCTTTCTGAGAAGATTTATTCGAGACGGAGGGAATATTTTACAAAAGAAGAATTGAAGCAGACAATCACCAAATCTTGGAATGAGATAAGAGCATCTATCTCCCCTGGAATTTGCGTTTCAGAAGAGTTATTGAGCAAAAAAATGTATCCACAGATCACATCAAAAACTGACATAAATTTCTTTCTTTTCTTTGATGTTGTGTTTCAAACCTATGTTTTTTAATTGTATCACTATTTTTTCCGAGCTATGTAACTTAATGTAACTCTATTAGCCTGTTGATAATATTCCGTTCAAGAAAGCTTGCACAATTTCATTTCTCTATGATGAATAGGTGCTGAGGAACAGGACGACAAATCTCAGCGCGTTTTAGAAGAAAGATTGTGGATATCTTTTAAGAAATCTATATGATCTTACTCAGGTTTAGTGTCTGATGCAGTGTTTGTGGCATGTAGATCTGGATGATGATGACAAATAAATTTTGGATCATGGCTTTAAAAAGCCTTGACAAAAATCACGAACGAAACCAAAACCCTGCTCGGTTAAGACAAACGAAAAGAATAGAAATGGTTATTATTAAAAATTGTCCTAGCTGGGACTTGGACTTGAACATCGTACCCAGAGATTCATACCCTGTCACCTTAATCACCACACCACGAAGGCTGCTTGCTGTTTGGGGTTCATGAAGTATCAAGGAAGCGTTTCGCCAATTCTCTTAAATCTGTGGAAAATTAAAAGCTAGGAACTGACAAGTTTGAATTTGTTTTTGTTCATGTTCAATCAACTGTAGGTGTGTAGATTGGTGTGTATAATATTAGGTGATAATATATCGCTTTATGCAAAAAATGAATGTATATTTTAATGAATCGCGCATATAATGTAATAGTAGGAATAGAGGACTCAGGTAATAGGAACATGGTGAAAGAAGCTGATGACTTCAATGCAATTATATCAAGCGTAACATTTTATTTTTGTTAATATATTTCAACTTTCTAATGTCAACTTGATTTTGCTGTGATCAGAAATATTTTCCTGCCCATTTTCTCAGAACAAGCCTGAGTTTAGTTTATCTGACGAAATTGAAACGAATGACGAAAGAGAGAGAGAGAGAGAGAGAGAGAGAGAGAGAGAGAGAGAGAGAGAGAGAGAGAGAGAGAGAGAGAGAGAGAGAGAGAGAGAGAGAGAGAGACAGACAGACAGACAGACAGACAGACAGACAGACAGACAGAGAGAGAGAGCGAGAGAGAGAGAGAGAGAGAGAGAGAGAGAGAGAGAGAGAGAGAGAGAGAGAGAGAGAGAGAGAGAGAGAGAGAGAGAGAGAGAGAGAGAGAGAGAGAGGGGGGGAACTAATGAAATCATAAAGAGCCGCCCCAATAAAGCCAGGCACACTTTCGACATCGTAGGGCCAAGCTGGAGATCCTCAGATCTATCGCTTATTACAAGATGAGGAAATGATTCAATATCAAAGTCATGTTCTACGAGTCCGAAACATGGCGGACAACAATGACGAATACCCACACGTTACAAATATTTACCAACAGATGTCTTCGAAACATCCTCAACACCAGGTCGCCGGAAGTTATTTCAAATTAAGAGCTTTCGAACAGGACAAAATAAAACCAAAATGATTTTGATTTGATTAGATTTACCCACATTCACAACTAAGGTGATCTCGTGGTTTTTGGGAGATTTTTATATATTTTACCTGCAAGGTAAACGTTAAGCAGGAAGACCGTACAGGCGTGAGGAGGAGCACTGACGCAGAAGCCAAGGCCACCGGAATGACATGGGCCGAAGTGAAGAGGGTTTCCCAGAACCGTGGGCGCTGGAGGGGTGTGGTTGCGTTCTTGGCTGTTTACAAGGTATGTCGAAAAATCCTACCAACCCCCCTCCACCCCCTCCCCTCCGAAATCACCGTAATGTTGTAAATGTATGTAAACGCCAGTTCTTGATGAAATCCCGAACTTTTGAGACAGATAGGGACGGCACATAATACGCCAACTGCTGGGTTTCTCCCTTGTGCTTTTGTCAAAGTTGTAATTCATTTCGAACTGGGGCTTCAGTCCCATTCGCTCTCAGTCTCACTCTTTTTTATTCATTTTGTCAGACGTAATTTATACGATTTCTTCTCTGTCTTTCCTTTCCAATAAACAAACGCTTTCTGTTTAACCATCAAGCAAACTACATAAATACACGACATAACCTCAAATCCCCCCTACCCCAACCCTCCCACTGTCCTTGAGAAAACAAAAAGGCAAGATAGGTCTAGAATAACCATTACATGTACTGAGAGTATTCTTGATTGTCAACGTGTAAAATGATAAGCAAAGGCCGTAATGGTAGGGAATACGTAATGGTAGGAATACATCAATATTCTCGTAATGGTAGGGAATATATCAATATTCTCGTAATGGTAGGAAATACATCAATATTCACGTAATGGCAGGGAATACATCAATATTCTCGCAATGGTAGGGAATACATCAATATTCTCGCAATGGTAGGGAATACATCAATATTCTCGTAATGGTAGGGAATTTATCGATGTTCTCGTAATGGTAGGGAATACATCAATATTCTCGTAATGGTAGGGAATACATCAATATCATCAATATTCTCGTAATGGTAGGGAATACATCAATATTCTCGTAATGGTAGGGAATACATCAATATTCTCGTAATGGTAGGGAATCAATATCATCAATATATCAATATTCTCGTAATGGTAGGGAATATATCAATATTCTCGTAATAGGGGTAGTAATGGAATATATCAATATTCTCGTAATGGTAGGGAATACATCAATATTCTCGTAATGGTAGGGAATACATCAATATTGTCGTAATGGTAGGGAATATATCAATATTCTCGTAATGGTAGGGAATACATCAATATTCTCGTAATGGTAGGGAATATATCAATATTCTCGTAATGGTAGGGAGTATATCAATATTCTCATAATGGTAGGGAGTATATCAATATTCTAATAATGTAGGGAGTATATCAATATTCTCATAATGGTAGGGAGTATATCAATATTCTCATAATGGTAGTGAGTATATCAATATTCTCGTAATGGTAGGGAGTATATCAATATTCTCAGAATGCAATATTTGCAATATTATTTAATTTTTCGTTTTGATTCCAGTCTTTCGTCAACGCTTTGAAATTGAGGCATCTCTTCTTAGTTACAATGCAACACATAGGATAGAGAGACAATAACCCCTTCCCATCCTAAACCACCACCCTCCACCCACCAACAAACTCTAACATTACCTTTCACCAAAAAAAAGAAAGAAAAGAAAAGCGATGATAACGCCGAACTGAAATGTCGAACACAACCTAGCACTAACATAAGATGTTATAAATTGTTCTCTTTCTGTCTTTTAAACATGGAGACTGAAAATCACAGAACCCCCCCCCCCAGGACAAACCAATATGAAACACATCGTAGGTTTCCAATCGGAAGCCTTATATGTGTTTGTCTCCACCCTCCCCCCTCCCTGTGTTGTAAACACGTCCAGGACATCCGTCTTGTCTGGACGGGAGCCGATTTGAGACTAACAGAAGAGGCCATTGCGAGTATCGTAAGCCACCACACAGTAGCAGCCATTGCGAGTATCGTAAGCCACCACACAGTAACAGCCATTGCGAGTATCGTAAGCCATCACACAGTCGCAGCCATTGCGAGTATCGTAAGCCACCACACAGTAGCAGCCATTGCGAGTATCGTAAGCCACCACACAGTCGCAGCCGTTGCGAGTATTGTAAGCCGCCACACAGTCGCAGCCGTTGCGAGTATCGTAAGCCATCACACAGTCGCAGCCATTGCGAGTATCGTAAGCCATCACACAGTCGCAGCCGTTGCAAGTATCGTAAGCCATCACACAGTCGCAGCCATTGCGAGTATCGTAAGCCATCACACAGTCGCAGCCGTTGCGAGTATCGTAAGCCACCACACAGTCGCAGCCGTTGCGAGTATCGTAAGCCATCACACAGTCGCAGCCATTGCGAGTATCGTAAGCCACCACACAGTCGCAGCCATTGCGAGTATCGTAAGCCACCACACAGTAACAGCCATTGCGAGTATCGTAAGCCATTACACAGTAACAGCCATTGCGAGTATCGTAAGCCATCACACAGTCGCAGCCATTGCGAGTATCGTAAGCCATCACACAGTCGCAGCCATTGCGAGTATCGTAAGCCATCACACAGTCGCAGCCATTGCGAGTATCGTAAGCCATCACACAGTCGCAGCCGTTGCGAGTATCGTAAGCCATCACACAGCCGCAGCCATTGCGAGTATCGTAAGCCACCACACAGTCGCAGCCATTGCGAGTATCGTAAGCCACCACACAGTAACAGCCATTGCGAGTATCGTAAGCCATCACACAGTAACAGCCATTGCGAGTATCGTAAGCCATCACACAGTAGCAGCCGCTGCGAGTATCGTAAGCCATCACACAGTCGCAGCCGTTGCGAGTATCGTAAGCCACCACACAGTCGCAGCCGTTTCCAATTCCCTGCAAAGGGGTGAAAGTGAAAGTCGGTCTGGATAGGCAATTGGTGAAACGAGAGACAAAACGGCCCGAGTTGAAACGTTCGTAGGCGGAAGAAGACCGTTACATCGACTTAGGCTCAATTATCATGGTGGATGCACAGCCGACGAGTTCATCATCATCATCCTCATCATCATCATCATCCTCATCCATCATCATCATCATTACTCATCATCATCATCATCATCTCCTCGTCATCATCATCATCATCGTCACCATCATCATTATCGTCGTCGTCATCATAGTCGTCATCATCATCTGCATCGTCATCATCATCACCACCGTTATCGTCCTCTCCATCCTCATATCATCATCGTCATCATCACCAACATAAACATCATCGCCATCATCATCATCATCATCATCATCATCATCA
>JAXRKP010000739.1:0-35000 GCA_037039925.1 Doris montereyensis
GCACGATATAAAGGCAAGGAAAAAACATTATTGTTGGAGATTTCAATATGCACAACGATCGAGATATCCCAGACATAAGAAAAATAAAAAAACTACTTTCGAGCCATCAGATGTGACAGCATGTTAACACAGCAACTCACATCGGCGGACACATCCTTGACATTGAACTGGCGAGTCCGGCAACAGTAGATGACGTGTGTCTCTTGACCATTCATTGGTCTGGTTTGGTGTTACAGGCTGTTCGCCAAAAAGCTCAAAGAAAAGAGAAGTTGTGTCGAGAGACCTCCAGAAAATAGATGTTTTGGTCTTCAAAGCAGACTTATCTCGTTCTCTTTGAATCAAAACGTAGAAGAAGTGAATGTGGAGCAATTTTAAGACAGTGCCATCATCGAAACATTGGACGAACACGCGCCTGTCACTCAAAGAACTGTGAATGTCAGAAAGTCTTCTCCTTAGGTACAACATAGACAGTAAAGCAGGACTAAACAAGAAAACCAGAAAGGCAGAAAAGAGCTGGAAGATATCGGGTTTGACTTTTGAAAGAGAAAGATAGATACATATACCATACGAGACAATTGAAGGTACAAAACAGGCCAAAAAAGTTTGATAACATTCGGAATTTAAAGAATTTTTCAGAATAACAAACAGCTTTCTTTGGAAAAGAACAAACATGAATTTTCCATTGCACAGCGATGAAAAACAACTTGCAGAGCGGTTCGTAAACTATTTTATTGATAATATATCAAATATCAGAAACAAATTGAACGAGGCTGTTAACCAATAGTCGCACATCACGTTTATTGGTGAAGCCATGACATCGTTCACTGAAATTATTGGATGCATTAAGCGTCCAAATAAATCTTGTCACCTAGATCCCATGCAAACGTCATTTTGAAAGAAAGGATTCATGAATTATCGCCATATATCACAAAACTAATCAACAATTCGTTCATCGTCCCGAGAACTTTCAAAAGAGCTGTGATGAGGCCCATGCTGTTTTCAGTCAGCCTATCGTGCGAACCACAGCACAGAGACAGCACTCATGAAGATCGTAAATGATCTCCTTCAAGTTATAGATAGCGGAAAAACAACAATCCTTGGTCTACTAGATCTCTCCGCAGCCTTCGACACCCTGGACCACGGCATTCTACTCAAAAGGCTTAGGACTACTTTTGGTATCTGGCCTTGCTCGACTGGTTCTTGTCGTATCTATCAGAAATAATCCAAGTAGTTTCAATCGGTTGTTCAGCCTCCACAGAACGTAACATTCTCTGCGGTGTACCCCAAGGCTCGTTTTGAGCCCTTTACTATTCGTTCTATATACCTCCCCAGTAGCAAGAATATTGGAAGAACACTCGCTTGTACATGTGCGCGGACGAAACTCAAATCTACAGCATGTGTCTACAATCAGATATGTCATCGAAAGTAGATGTTTACGAACGTTGCATTTCAGATATTCGGAATTGGATGTCTGCAAACAAATTAAAACTGAATGGGGATAAGACAGAGGCCCTGTTCATTGGCAACTCCGTCTATAAAGACCGCAGTTTAGACTTGTCTCTGCGCATTGACGGCACTGATATCCCACTAGCGAACAACGTAAGAAATCTCGGCGTTATCCTCGACAGTGACTTATCAATGGACAGTTATATTAGTCAGATAAGAACGTGTGTCATAATCACCCTTAAAAACATCAGGACCATCAGACCTTTCATTACGATACAAGCGTGCAGCAAGCTTATCCTATCTTTGATTTTCTCAAAGATCGACTACTGCAATTCATTATTTTTTGGTCTTCCGCAAGTACAGCTTAAACGCCTACAGAAACTCCAAAACAACGCTGCTCGAATCGTTCTCCAGAAGAAAAAGAAAGACGACGCTTCTGCTTCCTCTGACAGCTGCACTGGCTTCCTGTTGAGCAACGAGTGCAGTTCAAGGCAGCAACCATTGTCTTCAAGTGTGTAAACAATACGGCTCCAGCGTATGCCTGTAACCTGCTACAGCGCTACCAACCCGGCAGGTCACTTCGTTCAACAGACAATGCTCTCAGATTGAAGATTCCCCGCTGTCGACTGAAAGCTGGTGAACGAAGTTTCCAATGCTTCGGACCACGAATATGGAATAGCCTTCCACCTGAAATTTGCCAGACTTCGTCCATAGACATCTTCAAAAAGCGCCTCAAGACGCATCTGTATAGACAGGCGTTTCATTGAACTTTTATTTCTTCAACTGTCTTAGTCCTAAGCGTATACATCGGTGTATGGTTCAGATGCCGGAGATAATCTTTCTCCATGATGCCCTGTCCTGGCATTTTCTGTTTCCTTCCAAAAAAGTTAAATTTCTATGCTTCAATGCCTCTTTTATATCTTCTTCCCAGTTTCTCCGAGGTCTGCCCTTTTTGGTTTCTTAGTTTGGGCTTTAGCACTGGATACTGATTAAGCTATTCTATTGTCATCCTTTCTGTTTACATTCCCAAACCATCTCAATTGATTTGTTTTATCTTAGTTTTTATGCCATCTGCTTTGGTTTGATCTTTTATTGTTGTGTTTCTGATTTTGTCTCTTTTTGTTTTCCCTACTACTCTTCTTAGATATTTCATTTCAGCTGCCTGTACTCTACTGTAGTATCTACTGTCTAAGGTCCAGGTTTTGCTGCCATAGAGGAGAGAAGAACAATACACTGTATTGTATACTGCCATTTTGTTTTTTGTTGAGGACATACCAGCAGGGACTGATAGCCGCCCACACAATCTGAAATCATTATCAACTCCATCTACACAGCTATGATATGGAACCACATGTGTATGAATAGGACACATAATCTAGGTAAATGTCAGTGGTTATCATTATAACTTATTTTGTACACTTTTGACATGCATGGCTCAAACAGTTCAAAGCTTCAGGGAATCCAGCTTCTTTGTTTCTTTGGATGGTCCCATGTCCACCATATTCAGTGGTCTTAGGGTGATAGCAAGATGAAAGACACGTAAAGAGTGAAAGGAAAGAATAGGACCCACAATCAGTAACACCTGATATAGATATGTGGTGTATATACATGAACAGTACCTGCCCCATCCCTGAACATTTTTTTTTGCCTGACCCTGAAGTAAAACCTTTTTTTGCCTGAACCTGAAGCAAAATTTTTTTTTAAATAACTACTAAACAAGTTGTTGTATACAATGTTCACATTTATTGATTTTGGTAGAAAAACGGCTTGAAGAAAATACTATTTTGGATATATATATATATATATATATATATATATATATATATATATATATATATATATATATATATATATATATATATATATATCTCTCTCTTTCCCTCTCCCTCTCTCTCCTCTCTCTCTCTCTCTCTCCCTCTCTCTCTCTCTCTCCCTCCCTCTCCCTCCCTCCCTCCCTCCCTCCCTCTCTCTCTCTCTCTCTCTCTCTCTCTCTCTCTCTCTCTCTCTCTCTCTCTCTCTCTCTCTCTCTCTCTCTCTCTCTCTCTCTCTCTCTCTCTCTCTCTCTCTCTCTCTCTCTCTCTCTCTCTCTCTCTCTCTCTCTCTCTCTCTCTCTCTCTCTCTCTCTCTCTCTCTCTCTCTCTCTCTCTCTCTCTCTCTCTCTCTCTCTCTCTCTCTCTCTCTCTCTCTCTCTCTCTCTCTCTCTCTCTCTCTCTCTCTCTCTCTCGTCTCTCTCTCTCTCTCTCTCTCTCTCTCTCTCTCTCTCTCTCTCTCTCTCTCTCTCTCTCTCTCTCTCTCTCTCTCTCTCTCTCTCTCTCTCTCTCTCTCTCTCTCTCTCTCTCTCTCTCTCTCTCTCTCTCTCTCTCTCTCTCTCTCTCTCTCTCTCTCTCTCTCTCTCTCTCTCTCTCTCTCTCTCTCTCTCTCTCTCTCTCTCTCTCTCTACACACACACACACACAAAAGTCATAAACAAGGCATTGAACATATTTTCATCATCAAATCAAACTATAGCAGAAACACAGACATCACAGTGGCATGAACATGTTGACATGACAGTAAATTTCATCAAATGCCCATGGAGGCATATTTGCAAACTTGCATCAGCTTATTTACAAAACAAATTTGACGCCATACAGACAGCAATCATCTCAAGGCTTAATGTCGCTTTCATTGTCTAAAAAGTCTAGAGACGTTGACAACCGGCCATCTGCTCCAGCCAATGGGCCACAGACAAAAGCTGTGATTCTCCAAAGGCTCGTCCAATCAGCTGTAAGTTGAGGGGAAGACCTTTCTGGGATATGGAGAGGGACAGAGATAGCAGGGATTCCTGTGAAAAGGCAACATGGCAACATCAATGATTAACTCATGGGGAAAACTAAGAAAAAATTAGCCAGAGAATCCAAAAGGCAATGACAATATATAACCATCTAGGAAGGGCATTTATAGGTAAACAAGAATTGTCAAAAAAAAAACCAAAATGGCAGTCTATATTATAACACAGTTTATTGCCCTTTATGGCAGTAACACCTGACCTTAAACAGTAGGGAATACAGTAGAGTACAGGCAGCTAAAATGAAATATCTCAAATGAGTATTAGGGAAAACTAATGGAGACAAAATCAGAAACAGAATCATTACAGATCAAACCAAAGCAGATGGCATTAAAACTAAGATAGAACTATATCAACTCAGATGGTTTGGGCATGTAAACAGATTGAATTGAATTGAATTCAATAACTTTACTGTCCCCATAAAGGCACATAATTTTCATTCATGACGATCTATGGAATACACATTATGTACATTGGAATAAAGAATTTACGTTATTATAGAAATAGATAATAGATAAATAATTAAAATTAAATGCATAAATTCTTAATTTGAATATGTATGACGAAAAAATGCGTACATCACAGTAAATCATGGTAAATATTTCTAAACACTTCACTCATTTAGAAGAAAACCTATAGCTTTCATTAATCTTTCAACCTTGGGTTCCAATTCTAAAAGCCTTTCTTGCCATTTTTGATAGTAACAGGGCAACTCCATTCATATGCTGATTGTCTTCTGTTCCTGAGTAGAGGATCATGTAACCGGTAGCAAGATCTTTTGGCCATTGTCAGTCCATCATGATTCGCAATATTCGCATATAAATGGGACATCTATTTTATATTTGTCCATTTTATTTATTGTTTACGCAAGTTTTCCTGTCTGATAAAGTGTGCACACATTCCATGTGCCCACCAAAATTAATTGTTTTGGATTCAGAAGACTTGACATAGTCTGGTTGCTGGTTTCCTTTGACTTTGGCCCTCACTCATCATTGGTACAGTTTTATGGATCGCCAGCCCTGACTGGTTTTGTTGAGCTGTGAATCCAATACTGTGTGTGTAAGTCTTTCCTTCCAACTGTATCTTGGTCAATTGTCAGGTTTCTATAACAGGTTGAATATTTTACAGGATAGGCGTTGAACTCTATGCCTAACCCCATCCTGGAGGACCGGGGATTTATTTTGGAAATTCTCTCCTAGACAGGTATCTTTCCCAAGCTCATTATGAGCCCTGTCTGCCTATGGTTTGAAATCAAAGGTTTCCTTCTCCTAGAGAAGCCTTTCCAGGTTAACGAGCTCTATCCACCTGGGGAGAAGTCGTAAGGATGCCTTGACTCACATGACAGGACATCTGGGGGCTTCCTTCACTGTAACCCCACTTTTTTTTTATTTTATGAACAAGGCTAAATTGTGACTATGCTTGCCTCCTGTTAAATACTCAGCGCTCTGCCAAATTGGTGAACGTCTTGTTGCCAGCCACGCAAATACCATGTTACCAAATTTGGTGAATAGCTGCCACATCATAAGGGTTTTCAGCGCCATCTTCTCAGTCAGTGTGAAGGTAACTGACATCAAAATTTTAACTTTTTTTACCTACTGCCTAACAAAATAGTTTGTAGCAAAAAAATTATACGTGATATGAACATTTTTTCTGCCATAAACTTGTAAATAAGTAGTCGATCTACCCGAATATGTCATGAACATTTTGGTCCTAAGCTCACCAATCCAGGTGCCCCTCCCCTTAAGGTATGTTATACAACTGATGATATGCAGTGATCTTAGAATAATATCGAAGGAAACAGCAACATGAAAAAAGTGGAATGGCTTAAAGGTAGTAGGACCTTTCACTAGTACTACATGTATTACTACAACTACTACTGCTACTACTGTTACAACTACTACAACTACATTGTATAACAGTGGTATTTTCACAAGCAGTGGGCCCTTGTAGAGCTACGTGTACTTAACATTGACATTGGTTATCTCCCTGTTGTAATTGTAATATTGGCTTATGTTGTTTTTGTTCTAACGCCTTCCCTTTATAATGCCAAATTACTGCTGGCACAATAGTTGGCAGTATAACGAGGTTCGATTGCATACTACTCTACTGTATTGTCTTGCCATTGGTAGGTTTCATTGGAATTACTCTATCCACTAATGCAGTGATCTCAGCATGAATTGCAAGGACACAGCAAGGTTACAGACATGTGAAAGAGTGAAAGAAGAGAAGAAGCGCACGCCAACTGCTCTCATTAGTAGGGCTTGGACTACATGGTTAATGACTTGAATTGAGACAAACAGTCCCTCAAATTCAGACATTGAATCATTAGTACAATTGTCAAGATGGTAGAGTCATTTACATCTCATAGACGAAACAATGAAACTTAAAAAAAATAATTTTTTTAACAACCCAGACTAACTTAAAAATAATTTATCAACTTCGTTTACTGCCAGATTGGCCGTGGTACAAAACATGTCAACTTCTTCCCGCGTGCGCTGTGAGATTCTGACACATACCATGTCATCCACGGGCGTCATTCAAGGTCACAGGGGTCAAAAGCATATTGACTCCACTGTCAAACACCTTTATAACATCATTGGCAATCAGTCTTCTGACTCTCTGGGCTTTGACAAAATATTTTTCATAGTTGCTGGAGAATAAAAATAAAATTCCATGAACACATCCATGAGAGAATTTAGGTGTAGTTTGACATGGGACTAGTAAGGGCATAGTGGTAATGAGAAAAGTTAAATATGACATTTATTTTTAACTTTGTTTGATTGAAATTGACCCTGTCCACCATATGCAGTGATCAAAGAGAAAGGAAAGAAGTAGGTACCACCAATAGCCTCCACACCGCCCCACTTATACAATTCTCTCAAACGTTATTATACCACCAGCTGGTGTGCCATTATAAAGGGAATGGTGTTATGATGAAAACACCCTTTTCAGTGTTACAATGAGGGAGATATTCAATATTTGACTAATCAAGTAGAAGAAAACGATCACTGACAAGACAATGTGAAAATGCTATTGTGGTATTATATGATAGTAGTAATAGTGACATTTCCACCATTAATTTTCACCACTCAATTGGACCAAATCATCGCCATGCTTTTGTCAGGATGACGCGATCTGGGCCTTTACTGATACTACTCTTCATTTGGCTGACCTACAGCTAAGCAGTGGAGGACAAAATTTGTCTTCAAACATTCAGTTCTATCATTCTCAATCTCATGAAGATGAAGCCTTGTGCCACTATTGTCAGTGTTGTAAGCTGAACCGTAGTGTTGTCAGCTGGTAATCACGACAACATTGGTTCAAACCCCACGGCTGGAACAGAAGGAGGTTTTTCACAACGTTGTACTCTTAGGAAAAGTACTTCACTCTACTTTCATCACTTGACTCAAGGGTGAATGAGTACCCAGCTATGGGTAGAGATAGATCTTGTCAGAGTGTTAGTACAAAAGCCTAACAGGCTGTGTACTGTATGCTCCCCCGGGAGTTCAGAAGGACTTTGAATGAAATGGCCTAGCTTAGGGATAAATGATGTACAGTCAGTGAGCCTGCACTTGTTTTTTGTTTGTTTGTCTATTCTCTTGTATTTGTCTCCTCTTTGCTCCTATGGGGCTTAAATATTATTTCATGCCACTATTCATCCCAATGAATGCCGAATTTCAATTGAATTGCAAACAAAAAGAGCACTGCCTTAAAGTCTCAGCTTACTGTTGGATGGCATAATTTAGAAACAACTTTGATTAAATCGCTCCACACAGAAAACAACCATCTCCTTAAAAACTCATCTGTTTGCAATATGTTAAATTGCCCCACCTTTCAAGAAGGAAATAGTTTCCAAATAAGATTCTTCCTCGTACTTCCTGATTGAAGCCGAGATGACGACTCGCAGCATATAATTCCTCAGTAGATTCCTCGCTGCCTTTGCGGAGACCTTTTTGTTGACAAACAGTAAACAACAAAGAGTAAAAGAGATGTAGACTGTATGTTCATTTTAATGTAAACAGCAAAACCCTATGCCTATGGTACCCAATGCTGTAAGAGTCAGAGAGCAAAATTGGTATGAATCTTGACATTCCTATGACATATCAAAGAGAGAAAACTAGAGCTAACGTCTTGTACTTACTGTGGTCTGTAACAAGCATAAACCTTGAAGACGGGACATGAAGCCTTACTCTAACAATAAAACTGATCACATGATGTCCCTAGTACCTAAACCCTTTAGCATTTCATGAAATGCTACATGGTCTAAAACAAATCACTAAAATATCATTTGTTACATAGCTGAAAAGTGTATAATATCTGTTCAAGCTGCGACTTTCCATAATGATACTTTCCATACTGACATGAGAAACATTTTAGCATTTTGGTTATCAAGCAGACGAGATAATCCGTGGCACACAGCATAACATTTCTGAACTTTTCTGAACTTAATACATTTTCTCATATAATCATTTCTTTCTTTCAAATTTATTGACTCCAGTTAATCGCAACACGACAGGAGCAGCAAAATTGTTGCGACTATCTGAAATTGCGATAAACCGAATTCCACTGTGGGCCCAATATTTAGGGTCATTTGAGTACTAGATGACTAGGTATGTCTGTTGCAATATGTTTCACATAGATAACTTTGCCCTCTAAGTTTCAAAGACTTAGGAGTGTCATGAACATTCTCATCTGTAAAAGTTGTATACCTTCAAACAGATACTACACAACCAGCAAAGCATACTAAAGTAATTCAATTAATTCATTATGTTGAGCTAGTAATGTACTAAGCTACATAAGTGAAGCAACTCCTTTGATTTGAATGGTTGGTCGGTGGCTCCCACTAGGCTTCTTCAATTCATTGGCTAGGGAAAGTCATGTGCTACTTATTTTACCATACAATACTACGCTGCCTAGCGTTCTGAGTCTTTCTATGCAAAGCCTAATGCGCCTTTACTGTATACTAGACCCACAATCAGTGTCAGGCCATTGTATCATTACGGTTGTTACGTAACGACAACATTGACGTGTGAGCATCGCTTAGCAAAGTGTGAATTCATAAAAAAAGCCAACTGAAAATCTGAGGCAAGGTGCCGCCGAGGCTGCGATGATCTGAAGTGAGTTGCCATTAACCAGTGACTTTTAATAGAATTAATTCTGTTTCTTGGGAAAAGTTGCGATTAAGCGGAAATTGCAATTAACCGAGTTGCAATAAACCTGAGTCGACTGTACTACAATTTAGGAATTTACTGAACAACAGAATAACAGATACAAATTTTTTTCTTGAATAAATAAAAATGTCTACAAACCAAACTCTATGCCGTCATATCGTGTAAAGTTAGAGGCAACTTCACAAAAGCTCAGGACAGAGTAACAGGACAGAGACAGCTGGCTGTGGGGTAGAGACACCTGTGACACCCGGGCACCAGCATTTTCCAAAGCATCTGCTGTGTCACGCCACAAAGACACAACCTCACCAGACAAAGGACTCACATAGAATTCCTGCCATAGAAGGAAATAATAAAAGCGTAACAGGTCAAGTTTTCAAATATTTTCTTCCTAGGTTCAAAATGTGAAAACTCACTTAAACAAAATGAAATAATTGAAACACAAAAGAAATACACGCAAAACCACCATGCATGTAAACTCATCAGAATAAAATGTTAAGGTGGGGGGTGGGGGGGGGGGTTTCATTTCAAAAATAACTTTTTCAGTTATGAACAAACCTGGCTATAACTTTGCACACACGTTATTCGGTTCAATATCTAGCCGCACTCAGTAGCTAAATTAAATTATTTTGATTTTATGAATTTAAAAAAAATGCATATCCTTTCCAATTTTTGGCAAAATAAATCACAAAAAAAAATCCTTTTGCAAAAATTTGAAGAGATATCAAAACTCACTACTACGGGAAATTTGTTTTTGCGTTAGAAATCTTATATACAAATTTGGAGGCAATCGGACAATAAATAAAAGTAGATCGTACATCACTGACAAAAAGTAAAATTTTGAGAAAGTCACATTAAAAAAAATTTTTCTCTCCGTTATTTCAATGTTTTTTTGCATATAAACCAATAAAAGAATAACATAATGCTTTGAAACATATGATCTTGAGAGGCTATCAAATACTTCATTTCGAGCCTATTTCCAACCGCTCAGGTCCCTTAAACTCTTGTCGGGATGGCATTTTCTTATAACAGGTGCGTGGAATGTTTCCCGTAATATTCGGCCGATCTTAGCTAATATTGACAGTAATTCCTCAAAAGCACTTGTTTCACATAGAGTACTTTGTGGTAATTAAAACGAATACCAACTTTTTATACGCTAGACAAAATTTCTGGCTTTTATGGTACAACTAAAAAAAATCGTATAAAATGAAAGAATCGATACTCAGCCTTTGTTATGGTATCAATGTGAAGAGAATAGGTTAGGCCGGTATATTTTCTAAAAAAAATCGTATAAAGTGAAAAAATTGATACTGAGCCTTTGTTATGGTATCAATATGAAGGGAATTAACTGCTCCATCCAGTAGAGCAATAAACGAGATTTGTCCTAATTTGGGTAAAAATGCCTTCCCCTCAAGACCCCCCAACCCAGATTTGTTCCAATGCATCAAATAACATATGGTATTAAATATTTGAGGTTGAATGGATGTTATTCTGACACTTGACTAAGAAAATATAATAATACATGTTTATAACATTGCAGTGTATGAACCTTTGGTATTCCAATATGCATGCCAGTCAAATCCATCCCTGGGTCAACCTTGAAAGGACTATGGTTGTCATAAACTGATGTTGAATCTTTCAGGTCGTGACCTGCAACAGCATCTGATGATACAAATGATTCAAATTTGCTCCACTATGCGATATCATTCACTGTGGTTGTGTGTAGAAGAGGAAAATTATTAGTTTAGTTACTGTGAAGACCAAAAGTTTTTCTCCAACAAAATTTCATTTTCCTTATATTTGAGAAAACAAAATAACACCAACAAAAAAAAAAAGAAGCTCCTTAAATCCCTAACAAAAGCCACAAAAAATTCCTCATCGATAGTTCTGGTCTTGCAGGTCGAGACCAATCCTCTATAATAGTTCTGATCATGCAGGACAAAAACAATCCTCTATAATAGTTCTCATCATACAGGACAAGAACCATTCTCTCTAATAGTACTAATCATACAGGACAAAAACAATCGTTTATAATAGATCTGATCATACAGGACCAGAACTATCCTCTATAATAGTTCTGATCATACAGGACAAGAACAATCCTTTATAATAGTTCTGATCATACAGGACCAGAACTATCCTCTATACTAGTTCTGATCCTACAGGACCAGAACTATCCTCTATACTAGTTCTGATCCTACAGGACAAGAACAATCCTCTATAATAGATCTGATCATACAGGACGAGAACAAACCTCTATAATAGTTTTGATCATAAAGGGCAAGAACAATCCTCTATAATAGTTCTGATCATGTAGGACAAGAACAATTCTCTATAATAGTTCTCATCATACAGGACAAGAACAATCCTCTATAATATTTCTGATCATACAAGATGAAAACAATCCTCTATAATAGTTCTGATTATACAGGACGAGAACAATCCTCTTTAATAGTTTTGATCATGCAAGACAAGAACAATCCTCTATAATAGTTCTGATCATACAGGACGAGAATAACCCTCTTTAATAGTTCTGATCATGCAAGACAAGAACAATCCTCTATAACAGTTGTAATCATGCAAGATGAGAACAATCCTCTATAATATTTCTGATCATACAAGATGAAAACAATCCTCTATAATAGCTCTGATTATACAGGACAAGAACAATCCTCTTTAATAGTTTTGATCATGCAAGACAAGAACAATCCTCTATAACAGTTGTAATCATGCAGAACAATCCTCTATAATAGTAATAGTTCAAATCATGCAGGACGAGAACAATCCTCTATAATAGTAATAGTTCTAATCATGCAAGACGAGAACAATCCTCTATAATAGTTGTAATCACGCAGGATGAGAACAATCCTCTATAATAGTTGTAATCATACAGGATGAGAACAATCCTTTATAATAGTTGTAATCATGCAGGATGAGAACAATGCTCTATAATTGTTGTAATCATGCAGGATGAGAACTATCCCCTATAATATTGTAATCATACAGGATGAGAACAATGCTCTATAATAGTTGTAATCATACAGGATGAGAACAATGCCCTATAATAGTGTAATCATACAGGATGAGAACAATCCTCTATAATAGTTGTAATCATGCATGATGAGAACAATCCTCTATAATAGTTGTAATAATACAGGATGAGAACTATAAATGCATGCAGGATGAGAACAATCTATAATAGTTGTAATCATACAGGATGAGAACAATGCTCTATAATAGTTGTAATCATACAGGATGAGAACAATGCTCTATAATAGTTGTAATCATACAGGATGAGAACAATGCTCTATAATAGTTGTAATCATACAGGATGAGAACAATGCTCTATAATAGTGTAATCATACAGGATGAGAACAATCCTCTATAATAGTTGTAATCATGCATGATGAGAACAATCCTCTATAATAGTTGTAATAATACAGGATGAGAACAATGCTCTATAATAGTTGTAATCATGCAGGATGAGAACAATGCTCTATAATAGTTGTAATCATGCACGACGAGAACAATCCTCTACAATACAATAATAATAATAATAATAATAATAATAAGGCATTTATATAGTGCCAATATCCGTTTGAAATTCTCAGTGGCGCTTAACATGATTCATAATCATAATAAAGATAATAAAAAGTTTGACACATCCAAGACACATTTAAAAGTACAATATCAAAAATCATGAATAAAAATCATCGACAATTAAAAGTGAAATATAAGAAATCATGTATATTCACTAAGGCAAGATTTTATTAGCCAAGTTGGAGTATCATCTAAATCGCACAATTTGTTTGGGGCTTGTTTTATTAACGTTTCAACTTCGTCTTCAGTGGCAGGTTTAATTTCATTCAAGAATTTTGTTGTATGTTGTCTTATATCTTCAAATTGTGGTGAGATATGGTCATCAAGTTCACTGCGAACATTATCTATTTTCTCTATAAAAATGTTTCCAAACCTCTCTATAAGTTCATTATCGTTGTGCATTGGCATTGTACTAGCAAGACTATTATTTCTAATCATAAAAGAAATAGTACTGCAATAGGCCAGTAACTAACTAGTAAATAGGAAATACGAAATTGAATATGACGGCCTAATACTAATAGGTAGAACAGAGATAGTACAAAGACAGAAAAGTTTAGGGCAAAACCGCCCTTCCTCAGTCCCACAGTGATGATACAAGAATGATTTAGTGGTTGTGAGTGACACTATATGACGCCAAAAGGTGGCCAGACATGTGATACAGCCTCATAACAATAGAAATCAAATGTATTATATGTAATAAAAAATATAAGAAAGTGAAAAAGAAAAAACGAAACAAGAAAAAAGGAAATAAAGGAATGAGGAATGAGGTAAAGCCGCTAATGAACGGAGATAGACAGACAAATGGACAGTGGGGAGAGGAGGGAGAGAGAGAGAGAGAGAGAGAGAGAGAGAGAGAGAGAGAGAGAGAGAGAGAGAGAGAGAGAGAGAGAGAGAGAGAGAGAGAGAGAGAGAGAGAGAGAGAGAGAGAGAAAGAGAGAGAGAGAGAGAGAGAGAGAGAGAGAGAGAGAGAGAGAGAGAGAGAGAGAGACAGACAGACAGACAGACAGACAGACAGACAGAGAGAGAGAGAGAGAGAGAAGAGAGAGAGAGAGAGAGAGAGAGAGAGAGAGAGAGAGAGAGAGAGAGAGAGAGAGAGAGAGAGAGAGAGAGAGAGAGAGAGAGAGAGAGAGAGAGAGAGAGAGAGAGAGAGAGAGAGAGAGACAGAGAGAGAGGGGGGAGGGGGAAGTCATACTACTATTGTAATGAAGTCAATGTAATGACACAAGATAATATGAAAACCCCATAGGAACAAACACAGAGACAAACACAAGGAATAGACAGAGAAAAAATCCTGGCCACCATGGAGATCAAACCCTCAACTTCTGCGTCGGCACCCATCACCTCACCATGAAACGAAAGCGTGCTACCAACCGATGGGTGCCGACACACAGGTCGTGGGTTCGATCCCCATGGTGGCCAGGATATTGTTCTGTCTAATCCTTGTGTTTGTCTCGTGTTTGTTCCTATGGGACTTTCATATTATCTTGTGTCATTACATTGACTTCTGACATGCCCCTTGCCCTACTGTTTGTCTTTATCTACTATTGTAATGATAAATCAATGATATTGTAGTTTCCTGTTGATGCCATGAAGATGGCACGTACCACATTGATTTATAAGGCCCTGTTCCGCATGGAATCTGTCACGTCAAGTACCATAGCACTGATGGACAGCAGTGACTGATGTGTCTAGGATACCCTGATGGTCACTGGAGTTAAAGTGATATGTCTAGGATACCCTGATGGTCACTGGAGTTAAAGTGATATGTCTAGGGTACCTGATGGTCACTGGAGTTAAAGTGATATGTCTAGGATACCCTGATGGTCATTGGAGTTAAAGTGATATGTCTAGGATACCCTGATGGTCACTGGAGTTAAAGTGATATGTCTAGGTACACTGATGGTCACTGGAGTTAAAGTGATGTGTCTAGGATACCCTGATGGTCACTGGAGTTAAAGTGATATGTCTAGGATACCCTGATGGTCACTGGAGTTAAAGTGATATGTCTAGGGATACCCTGATGGTCACTGGAGTTAAAGTGAGATGTCTAGGATACCCTGATGGTCACTGGAGTTAAAGTGATATGTCTAGGATACCCTGATGGTCACTGGAGTTAAAGTGATATGTCTAGGATACCCTGATGGTCACTGGAGTTAAAGTGATATGTCTAGGATACCCTGATGGTCACTGGAGTTAAAGTGATATGTCTAGGGTACCCTGATGGTCACTGGAGTTAAAATGATATGTCTAGGATACCCTGATGGTCACTGGAGTTAAAGTGATATGTCTAGGGTACCCTGATGGTCACTGGAGTTAAAGTGATATGTCTAGGTACCCTGATGGTCACTGGAGTTAAAGTGATAAGTCTAGGGTACCCTGATGGTCACTGGAGTTAAAGTGATATGTCCCTGATGGTCACTGGAGTTAAAGTGATATGTCTAGGGATACCCTGATGGTCACTGGAGTTAAAGTGATATGTCTAGGATACCCTGATGGTCACTGGAGTTAAAGTGATATGTCTAGGATACCCTGATGGTCACTGGAGTTAAAGTGATATGTCTAGGATATCCTGATGGTCACTGGAGTTAAAGTGATATGTCTAGGATACCCTGATGGTCACTGGAGTTAAAGTGATATGTCTAGGATACCCTGATGGTCACTGGAGTTAAAGTGATATGTCTAGGGTACCCTGATGGTCACTGGAGTTAAAGTGATATGTCTAGGATACCCTGATGGTCACTGAGTTAAAGTGATATGTCTAGGATACCCTGATGGTCACTGGAGTTAAAGTGATATGTCTAGGATACCCTGATGGTCAACTGGAGTTAAAGTGAGAAGGAACAGGTTTGGAGTGACAGTTTCTGATGTCGTTGAGGTGTTGGGTAAAGTGGTCAGCCAAGTGAAGTCCAGTTTCCTCAATGTACCTCATAGGACATTGTTTGCAAGAAATGGTGTAAACGATGTTTCTGCTGACACATGTAAAGGCTGATGTGACTTTCAGTTCATGGTAGGGGAAGGATATGGATACCACTTCCTCAACATATAGGCAGGTATTACAACGTCTCCTGCCACACTGGCGGGTGCCCATGTAGAAAGGAGTATGTAACCTGTTGTGGACCAGGAGGTCATGAAGATTCCTGTCCCGCCTGTAAACAAAAAGAGGCTGATCTGAGAACACATCTCTTGTGATGGGATCATTTTGTAGGAAGGAATAATGTTTTGAAACCAAGTCCTTTATGCGTTTATTGTAAGGATGGTATGTCATGATAAGCTTCATTCGGTTATTGGGGCTTTTGCTTGAGTTTAGGCATGACCAAGAGTGTTGTGCTTGAATGCGGTTGAGAGCAGATGAAATGATATGGTGTGGAAATCCTCTTCCCTGAAAGAATTCACCCATTCTTCCGGCCCGTTCCTGAAGTTTATAACATCCTGACACGACGAAGACGCACAAATTGGGAGAAAGGGATTGACAGGAGACAGGATGAGAAGAGGAATATGGAAGGTAGCTGTGACTGTCAGTTTCTTTTGTAATAGATGGAGGTAGTGATTGACCCATTCGACAAAATCACTCTGATGTCCAAAAATGTCACTTCAGATGTGGATATTTGAAAGGTGTAGCGTATCGCTGTATTGAATGATTGGACAAACGTGATGTGTTCTTTAAGTTCGTCCTTGGCCATAGAGCAGAAACCTCTGCCATCATCGACGTATCTGTTGTAGTGAAGGGGTTGTGGCCCTTTGAAGCTCTGGCGGACAAGGAATTCTTGATGGCCCATAAAGAGACAAGTGTAACTGGGGCCCATCTTGGTGCCCATGGCCACGCCACTGATCTGGTCAAAGTATTCATCGTTGAACTCAAACGAGTTCAATGTGAGTATCAACTCTGTGAGCTGAAGCCAAAGCAGGAGTAGGGATAGTGCAATCAGTGCGCTGTTCGAGGAAGAAACTGATGGCTGTGAGACCATCTGAATGAGAAATTGATGTGTCCAATGCGCATACATCAAGAAGAAAAATGAAGTGATCAACATCATGATGGAAATGAATGGACCTAAAGATTTCCAAGGAGTGCTCAGTGTCCTTCAGATATGTGGGCAAAGAAGCAACTATAGGAGCAAAAACAGAGTCAAGAAAATCCGAAATGCGTTCAGTGGGACAAGAACAAGCGGATACGATAGGGCGACCAGGGTTGTTGGTCTTATGAATTTTGGGTAGAAGATAAAAATAAGGATTACCCAAAGTGCCATTGTCGAAGACAAGGTGGGTTGCAGAAGGTGGAAGGTCATCCGTCTTGATGAGTTGATCGAAAGTGGATTTTACAATGTGATTACTAGAGACAGTAGCATTGCTGCTTCTAGGACAGTAGGAGGTATCGCTGGGAGTGGGCGCTTTGCTTCGGCAAGATACAAATCTCTGTACCATACCACAACAGCTCCACCCTTGTCAGCGGGTTTGATAATAATATTACTGAGGTGGCGCAGCTCAGAGATGGCCCGGGTCTCTTCACGGGTCATGTTGAAGTGACGGAAAGGAGGAATTTGTTTCTTTTGTAGGTTATTCCTAGGAAGCCCATCCATGATTTTAAACAAAGCTTTTGAATTTCTTTTTGTTTTAGCTTCTTTTATAGTCAGATTTGTATCATTTCAAATAACTTTGTAGATGTCTTTATGTATTTGTAACTTTGATTTTCGCCAAGTGTTTTCAGCATTACGACATTTTGTTTTAGCTTGCCTGATATCATCTGTAAACCAATGTGTATTTGGACGCATTTTGACCATTGTTGTTTTTATAGAAGCATGATTGTCGAGTATGTTTTGATAGCCTCATTAAAAATGTTCATCTTGTTCTCAATAGCGTTTTTGTTTGTCTACCCTTTCAACGATCTTTGTTTCTGAAATATCATGTCTCATCTTACTCATATCTCTGTTTTTTATATTGCGATATTTGATTTTCTTCCATTAGAGTTTTGGTTTCTGACAGTCAAGATTGAATAGCACTGTGTGGTGGTCCGAAAAATGATTTGATTCCACCCTAATGTCATTGATCGATTCGTATGCAGAGTGTGTCAAGACTAAATCTAAAATGTGGCCATAATCGTGAGTTGGCACATCTACTTCTTGTATAACATTTAGTGATTGTATCACGTCTTTCAATCTTTCACTGCTATCGTTGTCCATATGAATATTAAAGTCACCAAGGATAATTGTTTGTTGCATCTTTCTAGTATGAATGATTCAAATTCATCAATAAATTGACGTAGAGATGATTTTTATTCTTTTTGAAAATGGCGGACGGTAGATAATGATGAAAGAAGTAGAGGCGTTATCAATAATTCCACCAACTCAGCCCTCAGGTCTGTCTTTCCTTAGGCAAAATAAGACATTACAAAAAGTTAATTCAAGTGTGCTCATGTTGATATGCAAAGGCTTTATATTTATATGCTCTATCTATGGTAAAGTCTCCATAACAAAAACAAAAACATACCTTCGCCTAAAATTTACACCATTTTTGGAGCATTCGCCAAACATAAAAAAAAATTCCGGGTTTAAAGAGTTAATAGCATTTATATCTCAAAAACAGCTGATGATTTGAGATATTGGAAAATAACTATTTTGTTCTATGTTCACGCATAAAGTGAGCTCATTTCTCAAAACCAGATAGATGGAGAAAGGTACAAGATAGCACTGGGTTCATGCCATGACAACAACCAAAACATTTGCATACTCAAAACAATGGCACAATCCTCCACAGTTTTGGTGAAAATTCCAGGACAGTCTAAGGAATTGACGAGTGGAATGAGTCCATGTCGAGGAAAGAAGGCCATAGGTTGGTTTGAACCCCACTACTCCACAGTAGCTGGCAGGAATCCGTGTTGAACCACCAGTGTCTGAGCCAAAAGCCCTAAAGTAAGGAAACAGAAAATTTATGATTTCACATTAGTATTAACATGAATACAAAGGTGTCAGTTATGTTTTAGCTGCAAATGGCTTTGTGTAGAGGCATGAAAACAATTTTAGTACTTTTTTTCTTTATTTATTTATCAGTTCATAATCTACCTTATGTGTACGTGTTTAGATGCCCGAAATGAATGTTAATTTCTTGTTTTAGCGTCTCTGTTATATCTTCTTCCCACTTTCTCTGAGGTCTGCCTTTTGGTCTTTTACCTCGGGTGTTCGCACTGTATACTGATTTAACTATTCTTTTATCATTCCTTCTGTTTACATGCCCAAACCATATCAGGTTATTAATTTCTATCTTAGTTTTTATGCAATCTGTTTTGGTTTGATCTCTTTTTGTTAAGTTTCTGATTTTGTCTCTTTTGACTTTCCCTACTACTCTTCTGAGATATTTCATTTTTGCTGCTTGTACTCTATTGTATTCCCTACTGTCTAAAGGTACAGGTTTCACAGCAATAAAAGTGAGTCGAACGATAAATAATGTTGTATACTGCCATTTTGGTTTTTGTTAACAATTCTTGTTTACCTACAAATACCTTCCTTAGATGGATACCAGTATATGTCATTGCCTTTTGGATTTTGTAGCTGATTTCTTCTTTTAGTTTTCCCTATGAGTTAAGTAAGTGAAGCTTTGAACTTGTTCTAACTTCTCCCTGCCCAGTATAAGTCTTGGTGTTTTAGTTTCCCTAGTTACTAGCCTTATTTTTTGTCTTCTTTACATACATATTTCCATCCTCTTTTATTTAGCATGTTGATATTATACTGAAGTTCACTTTCTGATTTTCCAAATAGAGCTTAATCATCAGTAAATGAAACCATTGATGGATTCACTGGTTTGAATTTCCACATACCTACATTCATTTTCTTCATTTTTGAGTATGCCTATGCGACTGAATTCATAAATATGAAAACAAAAGAGGACTTAAGATGCAGCCCTGTCTTATTCCTATATCTACATCAAATTCTTCAAATAAGTTTTCAGCTACTAGGTCTGGGCACTGATCACGTTCCGGTTGATCATGATCAATGAACGATCAAGGAACCTTCATGACTGTGATCGACGATCGGAGCTATGATCCTGATCATAGATGTGATCATGATCACAGCTATCATCAGGATCAAAGCTATGAGCATGGTCAAAGCCTTGATGCAAAATGCTTCATGATCACTTCGACACGAGAGTCTGGTCCAAAGAAGGTAAGGCCAAGGTGAGACTGTCATAGTGATAGCCTTGAAGAACGGCAGAGGGATGGATTTGTATTATTTCTTCGTTTTTGGCTTAGGTTTTTTTCTGTTTTGTTTTTCTTTACTCTTTATAGACATAGGAACTGATTTTCATTCATTCTCGCGTTCCTCTCCCAGGCCTAAATCATACCATTTATCAGGGCAAATAACACACAGAGCGGAAACTAGAAATTAATAGCGTCCATCCCAATTTCTCATTATATCTATTGAATGAATATCTTTTAATGGGTCAATAATACATACCAGGACAGTTTTTACTGTAAATTATTTTTAGACCTTTACATCGGTCAATTTAGGTACGGACTTTGAGATTCTGACCAGGAAATGGTCCCCATTAAATGGTCCTTATTTCTCAATATGTATAGCTATCTTTATAAACTGGTGATATGATACCCTGACAGAACCCCTTCTGTGTGTGTGTGTGTGTGTGTGTGTGTGTGTGTGTGTGTGTGTGTGTGTGTGACATTTAGATCTTAACCAACAACTCTCAACTAATCTTGGCTGTCTCGGCGCTGGTCACCTTCTCTTCATCACTTGACAAGTCTGCCAGACAGACAGGCTCTTGTGTCACTTTTACCCACAGAGATCATACTTTGTATGATAACACTATTGGCACGCATGTCAACCAATAAAAAAACCAACATTAAGCTGCTTAATGTTCACCATCACCACCCTTTGTTGTAGTCTTGAGTGAGAGAAGACCGACAATGTAACAAACCTATGAAAATTCTGAATAACAAACAAATCCCAAAACAATAATAAGAAAAAAAGAGTTGACATGTATTTCCAAACAAGAATGGCAATGTGGTAATACACAGTAATGGGGTCATGGCCTTTGACTCCGCCAAATGCATCTTCGCCAAAGTGCAAGAGTTTTTATCACCCATGGATCGTGCATTTTGGCTGAGACTACTCTATAATGACTGTAATGTAGTCAGGGATTGGTATGTTGAAGGTATCGACAGACACATTTTCTCAAACAACGAGCCATCGAGCAGACCTCTTTTGATCAAAGTATCAATGGGTGGCAGTCCATTTCACTTCAGGGAATTTATGTAGTCGGAGACTGATGTAATGGAAGTATTAACAAATGAATTTTCTCAATGGTATGATCAGTAACCAACTCCATGAGACTATGATCACTGCTTGAGCATTGAAACTGCGATCGAGAAATTCTAAAGGTTTGCCCAGGCCTACCAGCTACTCTCAGAGCACATATTCGGTTTATTGTAAAAACTTTTAACAGATTCTCTTAAATATTCATCTACATTATGTTCACAATCTGATCCTCCACTTCTTTCCTCAGTCTCATGTCTAATATCCTGTCATATACTTTTCCTGATACATTTAGTAGTGTTATCCCTCTATAATTGGAGCATTCCATAGTTGATTCTTTCTTGTGTATTGGTACAATTGTTCCCTTCTTTCCAATCATCTGGCAAATGTTTTAGCTTCCGTGCTTGTTGACATATTGCATGCAGTAGTTTGTCTGTCTCATTCCCTTGGTTTTTAATCATTTCTGGATAAATTTGATCTGCTCCTGGGGCCTTTCCTAGCTTTATTTTTCGTATAGCTATTTGGATTTCTTCCATTGAGATATCTACATCTTCAGTTGTCTGATCCGGATTATTTATTGTTCTTACAAATTGATCTGTACTCGTACGTTCTGGAAGGATTATTTATTGTTGAAAATACTGTCTCCAGGTTTCCATCATTTCACTGTCTTCCTTCACTATTTCTCCTTTAGCGTACTTAATATGTCCAATTAGGCATGCTTTGGTCTTTCTCATACTCTCCATTGCTTCTCCTAGCAGCTTTTGATTTCACTGGTAACTTTCTTAAAGCCGTTGTCCAAAGTCTTCCTTATTCCTGTTTTGCTTTCCTCACTTTCTCTTCGCTGATATTTTGTTCACTCACATAATCCATCTTATCCTTTGGTTTCTTCAGTTGGGAGTATTTCATTCATACTAACTTCATTTCAAAGATAAACCATGTCTTCAACTGTGATCGAACAACCAAGAACAGATTGTTTCTGCAAGGAAACTTCATGATCTTACCAATGAAACCGAAAAAAATCTGCAGATGATAAATCGAAAAAAGAAGCCCATTGCGTGATCTCAAAATGACACCAAAGAAGGATCTGGCAAATCAGATGCATCCAAAGCTTAACCTAGTGTCGTCGTGATTACCAGCTTACAACACTACGGTTCAACTACAACACTTCGTTTTAGTCTCTCTCCTTTTGGAGACGTTGTTTATCTATTTCTCCTGATATTTCTACATTGTTGCCTACTGTAGTGTTTAAATCTCTTTAAACCATTAGTTCCTGTTTGGCTTTGAGAGTCTCTGCAGCTATTTGAAACTTTTTTCAAAGATATCTTTTTCTTTTGGTATTGTCTTCGCTTTGGTCCATGTTTATAAATAATTTAATTTCTCTTCCGTTTGGTTGAATGTTTGCCTCTAATAGCCATGGGCTTATAAATTTCCTACTTTCTATTAGCTTTTCATGCCTTTTATGCATTAGGAGGCTCTACCTGCTCTAGCTCTATCCTTTACATCTACTCTAGAGAAGATTAAAATTAAACCGCAATTTCGCTCCTACGTTTTTCTATTCCTTGTACAATTTCTTTGTTTCTGTCATGGCCATAATATTAACTTAAATTTTCTAATTCTTCAGTTAATTCTAACTCTTGTGATTTTCTGTTGGGGTTAACTCACTTAGTCTTTGGACAACTAAGACCCACCTGCAAGGCAGCAGGAAACTCATGGAGGCAGGGCGGCCTAGTCCCCATACAAGTGCAAGTACCTGTCCACTACCCGGATTTTTAGCACCATGTTGTTTAACTGTACAGTAAACCTCAGATTCAACAAAATTGTCAGGATTACCCTGATGATCACCCTGAGGTCTTGTTGAATCGAGTTTTTTTGTTTCGCTTTTTTGTTTTTTTTGTTTTGTTTTTGCTGGGTTTTTTGTTTTGTTTTTTTTATCCGTGTATGTGAAAAGTGATTTTGGTCACCTGTAAACTTTATATTAGATTTTGTGCTTTGTAATTTCATAGTGTGGATATGAATAATTGCCCTTCAGGGATGATTAAAAGTATTTTGAATTGAATTGTCTCTACAGTGTCTTAAATAATTAATAACTACTCCAATTGATGACAGATTTTTAAGCAATCTAGATCTAGCTCAAGAAAAATTTAATGAACAGAGTGCGAAAAATGACGTGAAGCGTAGCGAGAAAGTTAGCCAAAAAGCTTGATCCCTCTTTTGACCGGTCACTTGTTACATTGATATGATGTGTATGCAATTGTGTTTGTGTGTTTTTGTTTGTGTGTCTATCTTATCTGTATAGTGAATTGATTCGTTTATTGTCTGAAATGCTGAAACAATTTTTCATGTCAACCTGCCTTGAGACATGCTTATGCCAAGTCAAGGCGATGTATGAAAATCAAACAGCATCACACGTCATGAATTAAAAACGATAGGGGATGGGTGAGGGAAGTAAGTCACGGTGTGTAGTAGTCAACCCTAACCACCCCTGTACGGATGCATGCATGGCATTGGCGTCACTCAATGTCTTAGTCAACACTGAGCTTGACTCCATGAAATGAAGCCAGTCAAACCGATACTGGATCTTGTTGGAGTTGAGGTTGCTCATTTTTTCACTTGTTGGACCCGAGGGTATTTTTATTGACTTCAGTAAGGAAAATAATCGGGGATCTTTAATGTTCTCGGAACTGAGGTCTTGTTGAGTCTGAGCTTGTTAAAGTTGAGGTTTAGTGTACAGTGATGGCCTCATAGCTCAGTTGGTGTAGCGTCTTGACTACCATGCAGGTGACTGGAGTGTGATTCCCAGTCAGAGTATGATTTCTTTATTTGATTTTATCCACATTCACAACTATGGTGATTTCGGGGCAGGGTATGGTTGTTTGTACCAGACATGAAGCTAGGTCTATTCATAATTAGCCAATATGAAATTTGCCTTGAAAATAATGGCGATCTACTATTTAAAAAAAATGCTGTTTGCCCAGAAAAATCAGGAATTTACTCCTGATCGCACTACACTCAACACTGAAAGTGGAACTTCCTTGGCTTTACTTGCAGTCTACAGGACACAATGCACAAATTACCAGGTAAAAGATATCACAACAATTCTTCATCACTGTTTGCTTGAGAGCAAAAATTCCTCTCTATTAAATATCATCCAGAGCCCTATGAGTTTCTTACTTTTTCCTGAGATATCTCACAAATTGTCCTGGTTATTTCACACTTTTAAAAAATTGATTCTGCATTTTTCTTTGCTTATTTCAAACCAATCTTTCCTGATTTATTTCAGTATCTTATTTATTCCACACTTCCATTATTATTTTCCAACCTATCCTGATTTATGTCACACTCTTTCTTGACAAATTTCACTTTCTCCATGATTTATTTCACATTGTAAATTGACTAGGCCAATGTGAATGCAATGAACAAAAATGGTTAAAAGAGCAATTTTGTCATCATTTTCACCATGACCTTACCTTTTATCTTATCTTATCTAAATGTTCAAGATTTCTCTACTCTGACAGCGCCCGCCCCTATTTCAATAAAAATCAACTGATCATCAAAAGGTTATTTCATTCAAAACATTATTCCAATTTCAATTAAATCACAATGCATGGTGTCATACTCAAAGAGAAGCAAAGAAAAACATACTTAATAACTTTGATATCATAGTAGTCCCCCTTCATCCTTCACATCTGACACAATTCCATGACACAGCACACTGCATACATCCAACCTAATGTAGCTTCATTAATGGGACTTGTAGACTCTCATACAATTTGACCACATGACCAACTTACGCAAGACAGCTTCCTGAGGCAACGGCAGCTGCACTTCCTCCTGAGCTTCCACCAGCAATGAGCCAATCGTCTTCATCGTCCACACCTTGGCTGTCGAGACGGATGCCCCTGTTCCTTCTCCTGTATCCCTGGGATCATCTGTGTCTGAGGGCAATGACTGAGAGACCACCAAACTCCATGGATTTTTGACTGGCCCATAGCTGCTGTCTAGGGAGCTGGATCTGATACAAAATACATAAACAACAAATTACGACACTACGACTAACCCATTGATACAAATCTTTGATCTCAGATAATTTTTAAAAAGTTGACAAAATAATTGTATGGCAGTCCAATGAGAGTGAGCCAGACAGCTGTGCCATGCTTCATATTTACAATTTTATTTAAGCAAAGTCAGACATTATCTATAAACAAAGGGATAAATTTTTGAAGTTCAACTGAAAGAATTATTGTCACTATCATTCTAATCACAGTTGCATCACCCTCAAGTTGACCAACCCTTCGCCCTTTCCAACCAGTGGAGCATCATAGGAAACCAATTAAAATCAAACTGTCCAAATAATGCTTCAGTTTATTATGTAAAAATAAAGACATGGGCCAAAACTACAGGGTATCTAAAAAAAATATTAACCCAAACAAAATGCTACAACTGTTAGAAACATCGCTCAAATTGAACAAGACTTAGCAACAGTCAACCAAATTCTATGTAAATACAGCGTACAAATTTAGAATTTGAAACTGACTAATAATGAAGAAGTAGAGATTGAAAAGGTCCCCAAAATTTAAACGTTTGAAAATTGACATGATGAGCAAAACAACGAATATTGAAACAGTTCTCAACAGAATAATAAGTTTCTGCTTGGGGAAAATCAATAATGTGAAAAATCTTTAAACAAACTGTAATAAAAGTCAAGCAAGAATAAATGAAACTGAAACCTCATAATTTGTTTAAATTTACGATTTATCGAGATAAAACATTTTGTTTAAAATTTGGTATGCTTAAAGTGTTTTTCTTCATTATTCAAGCACTGGTGAAGCTGCCTCATGATGTTTTCGATCACATCTTTGCAGATTTGAGAAGTAATATTAAGGATGGCTGTCTCCACTGTATTCTTTACTTGCGCTACAGTTTCTGGTTTTCCTTCATACATCTCTACCGAGACAGAAATTCAGGGGGTTCAAATCTAGAGAATGGACCATTTATCGTGGCATGGCAAAATATAAGGTGTACAATAAAACATACACATGACTCATGAACGAGGACACGCTGGCTCTTGGAGTTTTACATGATATTTCGACATACATTTTAAAGTTCCATCAGCAGTTTTCGAAAAAGAATATTCATTTATTTACAAACAGAAAATAATTGTTTGGGTTAACTATTTTTTTAGACAATAGGTATCCAATGTATCCAGTATATGTGTGATATTCTATGATGAAGAGCCCATCAAAACCCCAAGGTATAAAACATTGAATTATTTATTTTTGAAATAATACTTCCACCATATGTGGTGATCTCAGGATGAATTTGGAGAATACAGCAAGAAGAAAGATATGAAAGAATGAAAGGAAAGAAGTATGATTTGCCAGTATCACCCACCAGCTGCTCACATAAAGAGATTGAAAGTCATCGAGGCAATTTCACAGTTTCTATGGAAGAAGAAGAATGAAACAAACAAAATCATCAGGGGAAAGAAAAGATGAGACTTGTGCTATAAGTCAAAATCCAATGGAATGGTGCACCATACCCCATGGCATATTCATCCATGTTGAGTTTTCCATTTAGCACGGCACCATTCTCCAGGCATTTGTTGACCATTGTCGCGTTGTAGGGGGGATGTAATTCTGTAACATCCGTGACGCACAGGTAGTGGCAATGCCGTTCGTGCAGAAGTTGTCTTTGAACCCAATTGGAATGGCCTCTAGAGCTCTGGGACAGCCTGGAAAGAGAGGAAACATTACTAAACACCCACATAGTCATGACCAAATGTATTTATCTTTCAAGGACAGACAAAATCTTTCATGAGCACAATGCTTGTGATCTGGCTTTATAGTTTCATTTAATTGGCCTAATTTGGCAGTTTTTCGTTTTTCTGTACTAGTTTGAAAATAACCTGCTGCCTTACAGGCCGGTCTTGGTTGACCAAAGGCTAAGGGAGTTAACCCGGATAAAAATAACAACCTGCTGCCTTGCAGGCTGGTCTTAAAGACTAAAGGCTAAGGGAGTTAACCCTGACAGAAAATAACAAGGCCAGATAGGGGGCAGCTCCACCATCTACCTAGGGTACAGTGGGCTTATCCAACACCAAACAGATTCAGAGACATAAATATAATACTTGGTCTTTCGAAGACGAACTTGGAAACGAATACAGACTGTGATTTTGGAACATGGAACATTAGGGCAATAAATGGAAAAGAGTTAAAATTAGTTGAAGAAATGGAATAATTCAAAATAGATATTTTGGCCATTACAGAAACAAAAAGAAAAAAGGACAAGGAATAAAAAATCATAGTTTAATCTTCTCAGGAGTAGATGTCAAAGATAGAGCTAGAGCAGGAGTAGGCCTAGTGCATAAAAGGCAAGAAAAGCTACTAGAAAGTTCGAAATTTATTCGGTTTCTTTATTGAATTAATAAATCTTTCTAGATATATATATAGATCTACACTGAAAAAATCATAGGTTAAATAGAGCTAGATTTATCTCAAGACATACAGTTTTCTGAATCAAATGCCTAGGGCACAAGAGGCTAAGTTTAGTAAAGAAATCGAGAACGGGTTTGTTAAAGAATTCAGGGATAAAGAGAACAAAATATCTTCTCTCCTCTCTTATTCAGAAAAGGGTACAAAAAGTAAAAGTGGCTGGGTCTGTATCTAACTGCAACAATCGAGAAAACAGCAGGTAGAGAAAGTCACTCTTATGGACCTCAGACACTCGCATTGCTGAAAACATCCAACGCGTCCAGCAGTCTGCTCAAACAACCCCACAACTGTCACTGACATGTAGACTGCAAGAGATGGGAAGGGTCCTTGGGCTTTTTTAACAATCACACAAGCCTGCGACACGATGTGCACATTCACCCATACCGAATTTCCAGCACTCACAAACTGATTGATAGGGACAAAGAAGGTTGCATGGTGATCTGTCAGTGGCTTACAGAAAAGTTTGTTGCATCATTTTTTCAGTTTTTGGGTTCCATTTATATTTCGGATTTTTTTTGCTTACCAATAGTGAGATTAGTAAAAAAATTTACGCATCATGGTTCCACATGGCTGTAGTGTAAGTCACACAAATTTGGTTGAAATTGCTTGAGAATTGAGCAAATAAATCAAAATAACTTGGAACCTATCTTTTTCTAGATACCCTGTAAATCAAAACTACTAAATAGGCTGCAACTGAAATTGAGCAATCCTCATTGTGTGCACTCTCGTGCTGTGGTTGAATTTCCTATGGTTTTGTCATTTCTAAACCAGCTTGTCATAGAATTAAACAAGCCGATGAAATTAGATGAGATGAACAGAACAAAAATAGTGGATTGGATGAATGAAAAGACGTGCTAAAAATAAAGTGATGAACATCTACCTTTGTTGATAAAGTTTTGAGATTCCTTTGCTTGTGCTAACATTGCATCCTGAGAAATTTCTGTGATGTACACATTCAACTCTCTGGTTGTGGTCATCCTTTGGTGGCATTTTGCACACAGTTCCTGGGCTGACAACAAACCTTTCTTCAGTCGTGACAGAGCCTGTGGTTGTGAAAGGTTTGAGCCTTATTAAGTAATTGGCTATGAAGAATACCCTTGGGTTTACAAACAAACAGAAATCAAGAGTATTGTTTTCAGGGTTTTGAAGACTTTATTTCATTTTCAGATTGATAACTTCTGTATAACATGGCGAAAAAAAATCCAATCAGAACCAATATCAACTAATATATAATAATTGGGATGTATATAGGATGTGCGTGTATATAAAAGTATATAAAACATTGCTTAAAGTCTGAAGCGCTAACAAAATGAAACAGGAAAATAAAAGAGAGAGAAAAGAGGCTTGTTTAATTTGAATTTACCCCTCCACCATAATTGCGATCTCATTGTGAAATAAGAGGAATTTATCTCTATACTCTTATAAAAAGTAAACATTGATCTGTGAAAAACTTTACATACAGATTAAAATTTACTTGTGTGCAGGTAATTAAGTTCATGTACTGATGAAATGAACAAACCTCTTTTATTGTCAGTGATGAGACTTTCGTCATGGTAACCCTACTAATAGCACCTTTTAGATGAAAACTGAAAGAAGAAAATAAAGAGAAAAAATGGATTGGATTTGTAAAGCAGTCCAGAGGTTGGAGGCCACATCTCAAAGCTGTGCACATTTTCAGAGGAATACCAACTGGGCCAGGGAAAAACATATTTACATTTTTTTAAATTTTGTTTAAACTTATCTGCATTATGTCATACAATCTTTTTAAAAATAAATGTAAGAAAATGCAGAAGAAAAAAATAAAACTATTCAAAGATGTTAGAAATGATAATAAGAGAGTGTCAATATAGGAAATGAATACCATAGCAACATTAATAATGCCATGGTAATACTAGCAACTGGCAAACACAGAAGATGCCATTGCAGATTGGCAACCAACAGATTAACGATTCTAAAGGATGGAAAAAAGAAGTTGCATCAGTGACAAAGTAACAGATGATAATGATAATATGTGTGTCCTATGTACATGTTTGTTGGGTTTTTTATTCCCATTGATGACACTAACAGAGAAACTAACATTTCAAAGTAATGATAGAGTTTAGTTATATTATGTAAAGTAAAGTAAATCCGCATAATGTGATAGTTTCCCATTGCTTTCCACATCGCCTTTACTTTCGTCGACTCTGAATAGAACTAACTTCCCATTTTGCTACTGGCTCAAGAGGAAGGCCAGAAAAATATGCCAGGGTTGGAAATCAAATGCAGATTTTTTATGCTTTTGAGTTTAGGTTTTTGCTTTTAGTCTGTACATAAGTAACTGTCAAAATACAGTCATCTTATATCATTTAAAGGTTTGTAGTGTCCTTGGTTACCATAGAAACAGCCGCCCTATTGGATTTTGACCCAATTTGCAACATCTATCTCCTCCTTAGTTGTGAATAAAATCACTCAACACCTGTGCAGATCGTCTTTTCCATTCAATATTTAAAGAGCCATGTCAGGTTTTTGAAATATTTTGGATAGTTTTATTTTTAATGAAGTTTTGAAAATACTATATATTGTGAATGTACAGTGCACGGTGGACAGGTAAGCAACTGTACGGGGGATTAGGCGGTCCCGCCCTCAACGAGTCTCCTGCTGCCTTGCAGGCGGGTCTTGGTTGACCAAAGGCTAAGGAAGTTAACCCTGACAGAAAGTAACAACCTGCTGCCTTGTGGGCTGGTTTTGAGCAACCAAAGGCTAAGGGAGTTAACCCTGACACAAAGTACAAGCCTGGTAGGGGCCTCAAGGTGGCAGCCCCACCATCTACCTGGGGTACAGTGGGCCAATCCCTGCTTTTTATCCAAAACCAAACTGATTCAAAGAAATACACATAATGATATACCCAGCTTGAACTTTCACAGACGACTCTGGAAAAGAACACGGACTGTGGTTTTTGGAACATGGAATGTTAGGGCAATAAATGGAAAAAAGAGTTACAATTAGCTGAAGAATGGACAAATTCAAATTTGACATTTTGGCTATTACAGAAACAAAGAAAAAAGGACAAGGAATAGAAAATGTAGGACCAAATCTTACTTTAATCTTCTCAGGAGTATATGTCAAAGATAGAGCTAGAGCAGGAGTAGGCCTCCTAATGCATAAAAGGCAAGAAAAGCTACTAGAAAGTTGGAAATTGATAAGCCCACGGCTATTAGAGGTAAATATTAAACCAAAAGGACGAGAAATGAAATTATTAATAGCTTATAAATGGACCAAACAAAAGATGTCATCAAAGACGAAAAAGATATCTTCGAAAACGATTTACAAATAACTGCAGAGAATCTCAAACCCAAACAGAAACTAATGGTTTAAGGAGATTTAAACGCTAGAGTAGGCAAAAATGTAGAAATATCAGGAGGAGTAATAGGTAAAGAAAGAAGAGACAACTTCTCCAAATGGAGAGAGACTAATAGATTTTTGCCTAAAGAATACATGAAAATAGCTAACACATTTTCCTCATAAAGATACCCACAAATATACAAGAGTAAATGAAGACAGATGTGAAAAGTCAATGATAGACTACGTAATAGTTAGCAGCTCCCTTTTTACAGTACAATGGATCCAAGAGTAAACAGAGGAGCTTGAAATATTTAGTGATCATCACCTAGTGATAGCCAATATTGAGATTATTAACTGAAGAAAACAATCATAAAAGGAATGAGAAGAAAGCTACTAAACTCAAAATAGAAGAACTAAATAAACCAATAGTAAAACAGATATATACAAATTCAGGATGAAAGGCAGATGGATCAGTGAAAGGACACCACTTGTAATAGAAGAAAAGTGGCAAATTATGTATCCTCAGTTGTACTGAAGAGGTCTGTGGTAGTAAAAAAATTAAAGGAGATAGGAAAAGAACAGCATGGCGGAATGTCAAGACTAAGATCAAAGAAAAGAAGGATGCCTGGAAGAAATACTTGCAAAAACAAAGAGACCAGAGGATAGGATAGATTACGTGAGTAAAATAACTATCGCCAAAGAGGAAGTTAGGAAAGCAAAACAGGAACAGTGGAAAGAATTTGGACAAAGACAAGAAAGCTATCAAGGAAATCAAAAGCTGTTCTGGGGAGCAATAAAAAGCATGAGAAAGACCAAAGCATGCCCAATACGACAAATTAAGAACGCCAAAGGGGAAATAATCAAAGGAGACAGCGAAATCATGGAAACGTGGAGAAAGTATTTTCAACAATTACAATCCCTCCAGAACATATGAAACAAGGAGGACAGATCAATTACTAAGCGTAACAAGTAATCCAGATGAGACAGCTGAAGATGAAGATATCTCAATGGAAGAACTCCAAACAGCTATAAGAAAAGTGAAATTAGGAAAGGCCCCAGGAGCAGATCAAATTTATTCAGAAATGATTAAAAACCAAGGAGAGGCAGACAAACTACTAATTACATGCAATATGTCAACAAGCATGGAAGTCCAAACAGGTGCCATCGACTAGAAAAGGGAACGGTAGGACCAATACACAAGAAAGGATCAACTATGGAATGCTCAAACTATAGAGGGATATGACTACTTAGCGTTCAGGAAAATGTATGCCAGGATTCTGGAAATGAGACTAAGGAAAAGAGTAGAGGATCAGATTGAAGAAGACCAGAGTGGATTTAGACCAGGAAGGAGTGTACAAGACCACATATATATATATATATTCACAATTAGACAAATAAGAGAAAATTCCTTGGGAGAAACATTGACTTGCACCTGTGTTTTATTGACTTAGAAAAGGCATTTGACACTGTGAGGAGGGGACGAACTATGCCTTCCTTAAAAGAACACAACGTAGATCAAAATTTAATAGAAGCCATTAAAAGTTTTACAATAAACCAACATGTGCAGTGAGAGTAGCTGGAAAAATATCTGCAGAATTTGATGTAGATATAGGAATAAGACAAATATCTAAGAAGAGTAATAGGGAAAACTAAAAGAGACAAAATCAGAAACACAACAATAAGATATCAAACCAAAGCAGATAGCATAAAAATTAAGAAAAAATGAATCAACTGAGATGGTTTGGGCATATTAACAGAATGAATGACAATAGAATAGCTAAACCAGTATACAGTGTTAAAACTCAAGGTAAAAGACCAAAAGGCAGACCTTGGAGAAAGTGGGAAGAAGATAAAAAAAAAGGCATTCACGCAAAAGAAATTTAACTCAGAGGGAAGGAAACAGAAAATGTCAGGACAGGGCAGCCTGGAGAAAGACCAGTTCGGGCATCTAAACCCATACACCGGAAGGTAGAGAATGGGAGCTGATAAAGAAAAAAGTGAATGTACAAAAACGTCATTTTTATCGTTATTTCCAACACTGTTGTATTCCCAATACTACTTTTTCTGATTAAATAATAATAAAACCAATACCAGCTGTTCTTATACTATAGATTCCCAACCTGGTGTTGGGAATAAACGCTAGATCGACACATTTCTTATACCCAACCAGGTGTTGGGCATCTAAGATACAAGTACTTCTTTTTCTTATTCCCAATACTCGATTGGGAATACGATATTTTTTCTTATTCCTAACTGTTTATTATTTTAATATTTATTATTATAGGCTACGATAGATAAGATTTTCATGATACAGCCATCGCGGAAAGTCACAGTTTTTATCCGACAGTTTCCTGTTACATGACTGTATATATCGTGTTAGTATCAGGTAGGCCTATTGCTTAATTTTGCAAATCTCCCAAAATGATATTAACTTTTAACAGTTTGGATGGTTTGACAAGGCCGTTTTGCACCTCAACATCTCATTAGGTTTAAAAAAGTTAAGCCTAATGAAGCAGGCGTTACCCGCATTATTTAGGTAACACTAAGTAACAGTCGTTAGCGTTTTTTTGTAACGGTAACAAAAATCTAAACGAAAAGAGAGCCAACAATAAAATATTCCTTTTTAAAATGTGTCCGCATTTAGTTCCTCCCATCACCAAAAATCTTTACCCTGCCTTGCCTCCCCATCTATCCTGACGATTTATTTTGTTGTTTCTTTTATGGCCACATCGCACATGAATGTAGATCTAGAGATCTAGCGATAGCAAGGTCAAGGTGCTGTCCCCCACTCAGTGCTGACTGTGGTTAGTGATGTTAAGTATGATTTTATCCATCAATAATTGCTTCTGCACATTCACGGGGCAATATAGGTGGTAGTGGAGATAGCTTGAACTTGAAACTGAGCCTCTTGTTTCATAGCGACCTGGAAAAGTGAGAGTGAGCTAGAGATGGACGGAGAGAGGTATCTCATTCTTGTTCCGTCGGCTACTGCAAAAAGTAGTAGATGTAGAAATCCTTTCATCTTTGAGTTTTAGGAAGCGGATATCACGAAAGGTTCTCCTCACCCATAAATGAAACTCCCACAAGATCACAACCAACAAAATACCGATTGGGAATAAAAAAAGTAGTATTCCCAACGCCCAGTTGGAAATAGAAGAAGCTGTGCATGACTTGCGCGTAATTTGATCTACATCTCTCTCTGTCTCAGTCTTGTATATATGTGTATCTCTCCTTCTATCTCTCTTGGTCTTGTGTTTTCTCTTTGTGTCTGTCTATCTCTCTCAGTCATTTGTGTGTATAAATATGTGTCTCCCTCCCTTCTATCTTTCTTAGGTCTTGTGTTACCATTCAACATTAGGTCTAGATCTATGTGAGGTGCTCTGTTTGATCCGAAGATAATCTGTGTGTGTGTATCTCTCTCTCTGTATCTTGTACATGTGCTTGTATGTGTGTGTCATTCTTCTTCTATCTATCTTTCTTGGTCTTGTGTTTCTCTCCCTCCTTTTCTATCTTTGTGTCTTTTGTGTGTGTATGAGTATGATGTATCTCTCTTCATTTGTACGTGTCGTGTTACTCTCTCTGAGGCTGGGAACAATGAAATGAATATCCAGCATTCCGTGAGAACGTACTCGAGTACCGACAAGTACCAAAACGGTATTCGATTGGTCTCCGTAATCTAATGAATGCATTCGATACTAATGACGAATAGCATTTTTCTCTCCTACTACTAGTCATCATTAATGACCAATAGTCACTCCATAAGAAAATTTTATTCACAGCACGGTTGAGAATAATCATTTTGTTTACAAACGGGAGTGAGTGTTTTCCGCCGGGCTGAAAATAACCAAATTTGATTATTCTCCGCCGGGCGGCGGAAGATAATACTTTTTCTC
>JAXRKP010000739.1:40000-52500 GCA_037039925.1 Doris montereyensis
CAGAGTTTACATTTGACTTTTTTATTTGGGCATCTCTCGAAATACGCCCAAACGCCGCTTGTTTGTCTACTAGAACTTGAGCTAGAATTCATGTTGATCAGTGGTTGGTCTGGTTTCTGGCGATAGCGTAGATTTGACGTTGCTTGATCGAAGTCTGTGAAAGAAAAGGCTGAACATCGGTTTTGGGTCCTATTTATACAGACACTCATGTGCCATATTTGGTCGCATTGGAAACATTCCAAGAGAAAACGGATTTTTGATATTACCTTATTTGGTAATTTTAGATGTTCACACTTTTCTAAGAAAACTGCACAATTTTACATCCATATTTGGGCATGATGTGTTTTATTATTCCGAGGAGAGAGCGAGGGCTTTGTTTCTGAGTGCTTTTATTCTGTTCAATTTCGAAAACAACCTCATCTCATTCTCCTGACCTAGATGGTCGTTGGGAATACACGAGGAATGACTCTGCTGCAATAGACCTCCATCCAGGTCTGTCTTTCACTTTTTTCAGTAGGGTCTTGAAGTCCATCCTTGTGCATTTTTTGATGCTGCCCATCCGATTCTTAGTCTGCCAGCCTCTTACTGCAAGAGTATTTTGGAGGGTAGTCCTTGAAGTACCATCGTGGTGAGTGACAACAACAACATCATTTAAGGCCAAAACAGACCAAAGCTGTGAGCTGAGCGGAAGCTACGCTGCAGCTAAGCTGTACAAATTAGAAAATATTCTTTGTTAAAGAATAACCAAATAAAAAGAGTCACACGACATTGCTCGTCTAAGGCTGCTGCTTTTTGAATGAACAGTCTTTAATTAAAAAGAGATTCTATTTCCATGGCTAAATCTGCAGCGTAGCATCCTGTCAGCTCACAGTCGTTGTCTATTTTTGACTGTAATATTTTAAATTACTCGAGTAATTTACTATGGACTCGAGTCCAGACTGAGTCCAAAAGACTCGAGTCCTTCACTTTGGACTCGGATTTCGAGGACTCGTTACTCGCACACCCCTGTATCAGGCAACTACACATAAAACTGAGGTCCATGAAAGTCAAGAACATCCCGTTCTTGAATCACCGCTAACAGAAAGATGAGACTTTTGACTACAATGTCAAATCGGTGCTGTTATATCAGGTAACCACTGAAACATTGAACTTTTTTGCAATGCACCGATCAAATTTAATTTAAACCAAGTCAATCGATTGTTTCAAAAAAATGAAAAATCGCGAGCATCTTAAATCAAATTTTGATTGTTTTACCAAATCGTTTAAACAACCCAGGCTTTGTTTTCAAAGATGTTTAAATGAGATGCCGTTAGATCTAGTTATATTGAAATTTTTTCATTTGAGTCAATAAAAACAAGGTAGATGAAATTGATTTCAGTGAGAGAATATTTGAAAATTTTTTGACTAACAGAATTATTCAAGTCGATAATTCTGAAGTTAGGGTCACTGTGGAGGATTTTTTGCGAAGATAACAACGTGGTAGCATATAGTGATGAAGCGTATTTTACATGAATGGGTACATAAATAATAATAATGATAATAATAATAATAATAATAATAATAATAATAATAATAATAAGAAGAAGAAGAAGAAGAAGAAGAAGAAGAAGAAGAAGAAGAAGAAGAAGAAAGAACTTGTACAGCGCGCTTGTCCATTTACTTTAGCGCTTCATAGAAATCACACAATTGTATGTACAAAATACAGGCGATTGTTAATTATATCGACAAAGATAAGATCAGATTTAAAAGGTGTGAATGTGAGCTTTCGTAGATAATGACTTCCAGACAGTGGATGTGGCATTAGAGAAAGATCGGTCGGCGAATTTGATTTGACCGCCTTTTTAAAGGTTGATTTGATCTAAGGCTTCTAGCCCGCATCCAATCTATTTACGAGCCTGTCGTAGATGTGACAATCAATTTTGAAAGCTGGTGGATAGCCAGTTCTGGTTGGAATGCTTTCACGTAAATTTGCGCTAGCCGCCCTTTGGAATCACCTGCAAATTTTTAAGACCTTTTGCTGGTAGACCATAAAGTAGACAGTAATCTAGTCTACTTGTGATGACATACGATTGTGAGCAGATCTCTGATTTTGTACCGGTTCTGAGATCTATCGTAGTCGGTTGGTCTTTCATGGCGAGGCGATGTGGCGACGCAGAGGTCGCGGGTTCGTATGGTGGCCGAACATTTTTTAATTATCTTTGTGTCGAAACTATAATAGAAACATTTCTTGAGAGAAGCATCGACTTGTAGCACCTGTGTTATGTTGATTTAGAAAAGGCATTTGACACTATGAGGAGGGACGAATTATAGGAGCATTTCCATAAAAGAAAACAATCATAGAGCAAACCTTATGAGAAGCCATTAAAGTTTTTACAATAAACCAACTTGACACAATGCAATGAGAAGTAGCTGTGAAATCATATCAGTTCAAGAATTTTAATAGTAGATATAGGTTTTAATGACAAGGGTTGTAGTTCCTTGTGATAATAATTGCGTGTCCTCTTTTGTTTATCACATATTCGGTTACATCCTCAAAAATGAAGAAAACGAATGTGATAAAGTGATGATGTGGATGAGTTTAAATCAGTAAATGTATCAATGCTTTCATTTGCTGATGATTTAGTTCTGTTTGGAAAATCAAGAAGGGACCTTCAGTCGAATATCAACATGATGAACATCGAACTAAAAAAAAGAGGAATGAAAGTTTGGTTACCGAGCAGGACAGACGGAGGTGTGACGAGCTCTCACCTTTTTCACTTAATTTCCAGTTTTTGTATGGAGACACGACATTGCAATGCCAGTTACCGGATTACCGACGATGCTGGAATCTATCATCAACAAGATTTTAGAAGAATCTCAACTCGTCTCTTACAAAAAGCTGGAAATCAACAACGCACCACCCTCGTCCTTCGTTTTGATGCCATGAATGACACGTGTGTGTCAACGATTTATCATTCGACCCCTGCCAGCTTCGGACGGAAGTCACCTAGCCAATTATACATAGCGTGACAACCTTAGACTGCAAAAACATCGTATGTCATTGTCAAGAGAGAAAACAACATTTGAAAATATCATTTTAGCTGAAAAAAAAGAAACTGTATCTGCTGCTAGCACTGGAAAGACAAGCAACTCAGGATTACTACAAAGTCAAAATAGCGCTGTCTTTTCGCACAGCGTGCTAGATGTATCACCAGCTACCGATAGCTCAACTAAAGAAACAGTTGAAAAAGAATTTATTGGATCAGGATGTGTGCAATACGACAAAGAAAATCAACCCATCAAGAGGACCAAAACCATTCTAAAACAATCAAATACGGCGACATCGAAGAAAACGTGAACCGAAATAGGACTAACACAAATAAACAAGCCAAGGCCACAAAGCTATCAAAGAGCCTAGACGACATAAAGAATCACAACAACAACACAACAAAGCAAGAAAGTACAGAAAGCGACACCGACACATCCGACGATGAGGGCACACACAGCAAGAGCCAGCAAACATCAGACATTAAAAGCCTTGAGGAAAACACAAGCTCACGAGATGTTAATTCTACTCACTCTATCGAAGATTAGCAGCATAAAAGAAACACATGCCATAATGACAAGATTGAGCAATTTGACAGCAGTAAAATACACATGTAGATATCCAAAATCAAGAAAGACACATGACATCGCGTCACACAGCCCGAACGCAACAACAGCTACACGAAACTTTGTATTAGATCTCTACGAAAGATCACATTCCATTCTTGCGGAAACAGAGGATTTTATAATTGAATATTGTGTGAAAACGGAATGATACTGAATTTCATCATAAAAAGCAGTGAAGATAACAGCTCTTATGCAAACATGCGTCGACGGCACCTGCGAACTTGGCGAGATGAGAAACATTTTATTGAAATGGAGTATTATGTTGACGTACAGAATATCCTGATATTTCTGTCCCACCTTAAATTGAGCGCCTGATTATCGAGGCCATGCATCTTGTTTGAAAAGAACTCCAGATTTTAAGAGACAAAATACTGTCACTTTTAAATGCCAAGTTCTGGATCCCATGACTTTTGTTTAATAATGTCATTAGTCCAAAACATGCCGCTAACTCTCAGAGAACTGTCAGAACACAAGACCCTCGCATTATTATTATTATTCCTAAGTAAACTGTTATGAATTTGATATAAACACAATAATAAAGATTCCAAAAAACCCGCAACATAAAAAAAAGAGTAAATGTAAAGAAAACCAAAACAATGTTGGTAAACAAGGAAGTTTTAACACAAAATCTTAAATTGGGCAGGGAGAATTTAGAATAAGTTCAAAATTACAATTGCCTAGGAGTAATGATCAGTTCAAAGGAAAACTGAGAGAAGAAATCAGCCAGAGGATCAAAAGGCAATGATAATGTAACTATCTAGGAAAGGCATTTTTACGTAAACAAGAATTGTCAACAAAACCAAAATTGCAGTATACAACACACGTTATTGCTTTACTCTCTTCTATTCTATGGCAGCGAAACATGGACCTTTGGCAATAGGGAATACAGTAGAGCACAAGCAGCTGAAATAAAATATCTAAGAAGAGTAGTAGGGAAATCTGAAAAAGACAAAATCAGAAACACAAAAATTAGAGCTCAAACCAGAGCAAATGAAATAAAAACTACGATATAAATAAATCAATTGAGATCGTTTGGCCATGTAAACTGAATGAATGACAATAGAATAGCTAAATTATCAGTATACAGTGCTAAAACTCAAGGAAAAAGACCAAAAGGCAGACCTTGAAGAAAGTGGGAAGAAGATATAAAAGAGGCAGTAAAGCAAAGAAATTTAACTATTTTGGAAGGAAACAGAAAATGCCAGGACAGGGCAGCCTGGAGAAAGATCGCCTCGGGCATCGTAAGGTAGAAACCCACCTACCTTGATAGAATGCGAAATCTTGAATTCGAATTGTTATATTTTCAAACAAGCAAACAAACAAAAATAGATTTCAGGCACCAGAGCCCGCAAAACATTAAAAATGCAAAAAATGAAGATTAAAAAAGAACAATTTTAAAAGTCACCCAAATATGGTCACAGTACAGTAGTAAGATATCAATAGAAAGGTCTAGGCAAAACAAACTCATTGGTGTAATTTATAATAAAATCAGACTTTTAGAAAGCAAGATAACGACAAATTTTCAAAATAGAAGAAATGCATCATTTTCAATGTTATCAAATTTATTTTTCACGGGAATTGACTCTTAAAATGCACAAAAAATAAAACGAGGACGGACTTACAAAAGCCTGTTGTATTTTGACGAAGTCATGCCAGCCGTTGTTGCATTTTGCTGGTGTAATCAGCGTTGTAAAATTTGGTTACAGGAAAGAAAAAAAGTGCATTATGGTGAATCGTGCATTTTGGCGGCATGCAATTTGGAGGAGACTACTGTATAGATTTCATAGATAAATTATATTTAGAATTTCAGAGCCATTTCAAAGGGTTATCACTGATTATGGAACCCCTGAGAGAGAGAGAGAGAGAGAGAGAGAGAGAGAGAGAGAGAGAGAGAGAGAGAGAGAGAGAGAGAGAGAGAGAGAGAGAGAGAGAGAGAGAGAGAGAGAGAGAGAGAGAGAGAGAGAGAGAGAGAGAAGGGAGAGAGAGAGAGAGAGAGAGAGAGAGAGAGAGAGAGAGAGAGAGAGAGAGAGAGATGAGAGATCCCCTCCCTCCCCCACCACCGCCACCCATACACATACTCTTACTTTTTAAATTCAAGTTTTAGCGTACGTCTACCATTACAGCTAAAACTGCTGACAAGTGGATTCGCCTCGTGCCACCTGCTAGGCTTTTTTTCTTTTTTTAATCTCCCCCCCCCCCCCCTTGACAGTGAGAGTGATACCATACGATTCACAGCGTTTATCATCACACTGATGAACTCATTCATGCAATCAAGTTGGCTCTTTCAACGTCACCACAGCTCGTCTTGAAAAAGAAAAGAGAAGCCCACATAGAATCTAGACTTAACACTTCAAACTATGTTGTCGCATACAAGTATACCCAAAACTAGATGATGCATTACTGTAGAAAGAATGACATGAATAGTTTGCAATGTGACGTGATTAGTTTGAAGTGTGATGTGAATGCTTTGGAATGTGACACGTATTGCTTGAAATGTGTGAATTCTTGGAAATGTGACGTAAATGGTTTGAAATGTGACGTAAATGGTTTGAAATGTGACGTAATTGGTTTGAAATGTGCCATGAATGGTTTGAGCTCTTACGCAAATGGTTTGAAGTGTGACGTGATTTGTTTGAAGTGTGACGTGATTGGTTCGAAATGTAACGTAAATAGTTTGAAGTGTGACGTGATTGGTTTGAAATATGACTTAAAATGATTTGAAATATAACGTGAATGGTGTGAAGCGTCACGTGAAAGCTTGAGGTGTGACGTGAATCACATATGATGAATGGTTTAAAATGTGCCGAAATGTGACGTGAATGGTTTAAAGTGTAACAAGAAAAACTTGAAGTGTGATGTATGTAAATTGGTGTAGAAAGGCCGTGATTATGACAACTAGGGAAGGAAACGGAGGCGAAAATTCAGATTTTGCAGGAGGAGAAGGTAGAGGGGATAAGACTAGAGGACGAAAGACAAAAGGAGGAGAAAACAAATTGTCTGTAGGTGGAAGAGAAAGAAGCATGAGAAGGAGGAGAAGAAATGGTGAATGAGGAGGAGGGAATATTAATTTCGCTTGAGAAAGAAATCATAATTGGAGTACATGTATTGGATAAGTTGATGATAGAGATATTTGTGAGAACCGACAGACAGACGTTGACATTAAACCATTGTTAGATTGATAAGATATCGGTACCATTTAGAGTAGGTCAAGCCCCCCCCGTTTTCCACCTTCTCTTTTTGTTTGTATTATTTATCTTTTGAATTTATTGACATATCGTATTTTTTACATCGGTGCGTTGAAGTGGAGGAGTTATCTTTTCTTGGAACTGCATGTATTTTCACCATAATGACGAATTACCTCAGTAGGTTGAGCACCTGACTGCCACACAGGTGATCCGAGTGTCTAGGCCCTGGCCTTTTTGGCCCTCCTGTTGACCAAACAAGTAAAATGGGTAGCCAGATCTATTCAGAATCGATGAAAATAAAGGTGGTATGGCAAGCAATAACAAACTACTACAATTTTATGTAATGCACCTAGAACAAAATATGTGCTCTACCCCTGGGTCGACTTTAGCATGAGCCCGCTGATCATTCACTGATGCCCCCCCACTCCCACCTCCAACCCATGAGCATATATATAGTCTTATGCCAATCCATGTACTAGTATGTTGCGACTTGCTATCAATAAATATAATTCAGACATCTGTGTTGATTGATCTCTGTTGTGCAGCACATTCTTTCTCTTGTGTTGTTGTTTAAACACTAATTCATGCGGCAGTAACGATAAATATAATCATTTTATTGATCATCTGCATTTCTAATTCTGTAACTGTAATGGGTTGTGTAGGTAGCATTCCTAGTGCACCACCAACACCACCAGCAGCAGCAACAACAACAATACTACTACTAGTAATAATACTAATAACAATAATAATAGGGTGGCGGTTTTTTTCACGACCTGTCGTGGATCTACCTATCAAGCGTAAATTCACGACTCGCCACAGTATGCCTTAAATGTAGAGTTAAAGTCGGCATACGATGGAAAAACATCACCAACTTTAAAAAGGAGGCTCCTCAAAAAGGGGTAACCTCATCTATTGTCGCGGCCATGCAGAAAATAGGCCGTATTATGACTCGCCTAGACAATGACTGGACTGGAATAGGCCTATAGCCTAGTGTTTAGACTTAGGTGCCTCGACAAAGGCTAGGCTAGGCCTATTGTGATTGTGACGATAGACCTAGATTTTTTTAGATCTGGAGCCAGTCCCGCCACGCAGCAAAGTCAGTGGCTGTCACTGATTGGTCAGAACTCAATGAGTCGTGAATTTACTCTTCATGGGTAAATTCACGACCGGTCGAAAAAACATTATCCCATAATAATAACAATATAATAATAATAATAATAATAATAATAATAATAATAATAATAATAATAATAATAATAATAATAATAAATAATAATAATAATAATAATAATAATAATAATAATAATAATAATAATAATAATAATAAGGATAGTAATAATAAGAATAATAATAATAATATATAATAATAATAATAATAATAATAATAATAATAATAATAATAATGATAATAATAATAATAATAAATAATATTACTACTACTAAATACTACTACTACTACTACTACTACTACTAATAATAATAATAATAATAATAATAATAATAATAATAATAATAATAATAATAATAATAACAATAATAATAATAAAAATAATAATACAATGATAAATGATTATAGAAATGATATGATGATGATAACGATAAATAACTTTAAATATAATAATAATAATGATGATAATAATAATAATGATAATAACAATATAATATATTAATAATAATAATAATAATAATAATAATAATAATAATAATAATAATAATAATAATAATAATAATAATAATATATAATAATAATAATAATAATAATAATAATAATAATAATAATAATAATAATAATAATAATAATAATAATAATAATAATAATAATAATAATAATAATAATAATAATAATAATAATAATAATAATGATATAATAATAATAATAATAATAATAATAATAATAATAATAATAATAATAATAATAATAATAATAATAATAATAATAATAATAATAATAATAATAATAATAATAATAAACTATCATTAGTATTGTTATTATATATTATTATTATTATGATTATTATTATTATTATTATTATTATTATTATTATTATTATTATTATTATTATTATTATTATTATTATTATTATTATTATTATTATTATTATTATTATTATTATTATTATTATAATGATAATAATGATAATAATAGTAATAGTAATAATAACAATACCACTACTACTACTACTACTACTACTACTACTCACTACTACTACTGCTACTACTACTACTACTAATAACTACTACTACTACTACTACTACTACTACTACTACTACTACTACTACTACTATTAATAATAATAATAATAATAATAATATAATAATAATAATAATAATAATAATAATAATAATAATAATAATAATAATAATGATAATAATAATAATAATAAAAATAATAATAGTAATAACAATAATAATGATAGTGATAATAATAGTACTAATAATAATGTAACAATGTTTAGATTTATTTAGCGCCTAAACATGGAAATGGTCTAGGCGCTTAACAATGTCATTGCCAGTAATCCACAATTGATTCAATTGATAACAAGTTTCCGAGCAGTGGACAGGTAAGCATATGTACGGGGATTAGGCGGTCCCGCCCTCCACGAATCTCCTGCTGCCTTGCAGGCAGGTCTTGTCTGCTGAAATGCTAAGGGAGTTAATCCTGACAGAAAACAACCTGCTGCCTTGCAGGCTGATCTTGGTCGACCAAAGGCTAAGAGAGTTGACCCTGACAGAAAGGAACAAGGCCCGGTAAGGTGTCTTAAGGTGGCAGTCCCACCATCTACCTAGGGGCCAATCACCTGCTTATCCACAAGAAACAGATTCAAAGAAGTACATATTATGATGATATACCCGCTTGATCTCACGAAGACGAACATGGAAGCGAACATGTTCTGTGATTTTTGGAACATGGAATATCAGGGTAATAAATGGAAAAGAGTTCGAATTAGCTGAAGAAATGGAAAAGTTCAAAGTAGATGTTTTGGCCATTACAGAAACAAAGACAAAACGACAAGGAATAGAAAATGTAGGACCAAATCATACTTTAATCTTCTCAGGACTAGATGTCAAAGCTAGATCAGGAGTAGGCCTCTAATGCATAAAAGACATGAAAAGCTACAATATAGTTGGAAATTTATAAGCCCACGACTATTACAGGTAAAGATTATACCAAAAGGAAGAGAAATTAAATTATTAATAGCTTGTGGACCAAACGAAGACGCCACCAAAGAAGAAAAAGATGTATTTGGAAATAATTTACGAATAGCTACAGAGAATCTCAAACACAAACAGAACTGATGGTTTAGGCGATTTAAACGCTAGAGTAGGCAACAATGTAGAAGCATCAGGAGGAGTAATAGGTAAAGAAGGAGAAACAACAACTTCTCCAAATGGAGAGAGATTAATAGATTTTTGCCTAAAGAATAACATGAAAATATCCAACACTTTTTTCCCTCATAAAAATATCCACAAAGCGAAAAGTCAACCATAGACTATGTAATAGTTAGCAGCTCCTTTTTTGTTACAGTACAATAGATGCATTGCAAAAGTAAACAGAGGAGCTGAAATATTTAGTGACCATCATCTAGTGATTGCCAAAATGAGATTACTGACCGAAGAGAACAAACAGAAAAGGAAAGAGAAGAAAGCTACTAAACTCAAAATAGAAGAACTAAATAAACCAATAGTAAAACAGATGTACCAATCTAGGATAAAAATAACCAAGTGACTATTTGTAGTAGTAGTAGTACTACTACTACTACCAATAGGCCAAAAGCCAGTTCTTCCCTATTCGTAGTACTAGTAGTAGTAGGCTTTATAGTGTATAGCCTATTGGTACTCATTGGTAGTACTTTAGTAGTAATAGTACTACAAATAGGGAGAGAAGGCTTTATAGCCTATTGGTAGTAGTAGTAGTAGTAGTAGTAGTAGTAGTAGTAGTAGTAGTAGTAGTAGTAGTAGTAGTAGTAAGTAGTAGTAGTAATAGTACAATGAAGAGCATGATCAAGACCAAAGCATGCCCAAGACGACAAGTTAAGAACGCCAAAGGAGAAATAATGAAAGATGACAGCGAAATCATGGAGAAAGTATTTTCAACAATTACATAATCCCTACAAAACATATAAAACAAGGAGTAAAGATCAATTAGTACGAGGGACTAGTAATCCAGTTGAGACAGCTGAAGATGTAAACATCTCAATGGAAGAAATTCAAACGGCTACCGGTAGAAGAAAAGTGAAATTAGGAAGGGTTCCAGGAGCACATCAAGTTTATCCGGAAATGATTAAAAACCAAGGGAGAGAGGCAGACAAACTACTAGTTCTACATGCAATATGCCAACAAGCATGGAAGTCAAGCAAGTGCAGTAGTAGTACCAATATATATAAGAAAGGATCAACTATGGAATGCTCAAACTATAACAGGATATCAACACTTAGTGTAGCAGGAAAGATATAATATGTCAGGATATTGGAAATGAGACTAAGGAAACGAGTAAAATATCAGATCAAAGAACATCAGAGTGGATTCGACCAGGTAGAAGTGTACAAGATCACATATTTACAATTAGATAAATATTTTTTTTAAAAAAAACATTCCTTGAGAGAAACATTGACTTGCACCTGTGTTTTATTGACTTAGAAGAGACATTTGACACTGTGAGGAGGTACGAACATTTATGGAGTCAGTAGCAAAGGCATTTATCAAAAATTAGGAAAATGAATGTAGGTATGTGGAAACTCAACCCAGTAAATGTATCAATGCTTTTATTTGCTGATGATTTAGTTCTGTTTGGAAAATCAGAACGTGACCTTCACTCGAATATCAACAAGATGAATAATGAATTAAATAAAAAGGAATATGAGTAAATACAAAGAAGACCAAAACAATGCCAGTAACTAGGAAGCTAAATCACAAAATCTTAAATTGGGCAGGAGAGCTTAGGACAAGTTCAAAGCTACAATTACCTAAGAGTAATAATTAACTCAGCAGAGTGAAAACTAAGAGAAGAAATCTGCCAGAAAATCAAAAAGGCAATGACAATATATAACCATCTAGGAAATGCATTTTTAGGTAAAAAAGAATTGTCAACAAAAACCAACATGGCAATAGATCTATACAACACGGTTTATTGTCCTACCCTCCTTTATGGCAGTGAAACCTGGACCTTAGACAGTAGGGAATACAGTAGAGTAGAAGCAGCTAAAATGAAATATCTAAGAAGAGTACCAGGGAAAACTAAACGAGACAAAATCAGAAACATAACAATAAGAGATCAAATCAAAGTAGATGGCATAAAAACTAAGATATAAATAAAGCAACTGAGATAGTTTGGGCATGTAAACAGAATGAATGACAATAGAATAGCTAAATCAGTATACAGTAAAAATATAGAAGACCAAAGGCAGACCTTGGAAAAAGTGGGAAGAAGATATAAAAGAGGCATTAAAGCAAAGAAATTTAACTATTTTGAAAGGAAACAGAAAATACCAGGACAGGGCAGCCTGGAGAAAGATCATTTCGAGCATCTTAATCCATACCCCGGAAGGTATAATAAGAAATGATAAAGAAAGAAAGAAAGATAACAATTTCACAAATAATATGTCTCTCGAACAAAATTATGCCTTCAACATTTTCTTAAAGGAATAGATATTTTGGCTGTTCTTG